>OZ026564.1:1689291-1721791 GCA_964020155.1 Chondrilla cf. caribensis | reverse complement strand
CATAGAGAAGTCTTAAAGAGATGAAATAGTGGGAAGAGAACAGGCTGTATGTAAGCATGAGCATTAAAGGTAACATGTCAGACACTCCCCCCTCCAGGATACCAATTATGAGATTGCAAGGTCTACACAGGATTCTCAGGTGATTTGGAACTGCATGTACAAGCCAGCAGTATTTGAGTTTGTGTGGATGGAAGGGAAGTCTGCAAACATCACAGAAGATCACAATGAGCAATGCTAGGTTTCCAGTACAATAACATCTCACATCTTAACAACACACACATCCATAATTATGAACACACACACACACACACACACACACACACACACACACACACACACACACACACACACACACACATGAACACACATTCACACCCAATCACACTCACTCACCATCAAAGTTATCCTTGTAAGGCAGTGGGAAGGGCTTGCTGGGTGGAATAGTGTAGTTTCCCTTCTGTCCTGTATTCCTTGTTGTTAGTGTCAGCACTTCATCAGTAACAACGTGCAGGGTGAAGGAGCCGTTGACCACCTGAAGAGAGTGGGACATGAATGACGGGACGTAGACAATCACCACTCTAATCAATACAGCCTAAGGGGTTCATACTGCACATTAAATAAAAAAATACTGGTGTCATACGTATTGCGTATACAGTATATAATATAAGTGTGTGTGTGTGTGTGTGTGTGTGTGCGTGCGTGCGTGTGTGCATGCGTGCGTGCGTGCGTGCGTGCGTGCATGCGTGTGTGTGCGTATGTGCATGTGTGTGTGCACACGTGTGCATACCTTCACTGGAGTAGGGCTCTTTTTGAAGTACTCACCAACACTGGTGGTTGTGGTCCACAGCTGGAGCTCCTCAATATCAGCCTGGAGTGAACCGCGGATGACAAAGGAGGTGAAAGATATTAGGATACACAGCAGTACAAGTACAAGCACAAGCAGTACATAGGAGAGGGACCCTGTGTGCATGTCCTCTACAACTCACAAATGATCCCTTCAACTGGAATGTAGCATCTTGTGGTTCAACTGTGAATTGGGGCAGATGTGGTCTAATGCACACTGAATGGTCGTGGGTCTATCAGTGATTGAAGAATAGAACATACTTTGACTATCGGAACAGCACAACACACAAACACATACCATACTTCATTGTGGGAGAATTGTTGAGATCGTACACAATTACGTACTATAAGTCTTGTACAGAGATAGGAGTCCCATGCCAGCAATATTCACACACCAACTATACGTACACTGTATGTATGTACTGACTTAACGCAATGACAAATGATGGCTATTGTGCACTACATTCCCATGTACATGTCCTACAATGATAGCTGGTGGCAGTGATCATTTGAAAACAGACAAACCAAAATGAGGGTCAATGATAGCTATCCTGCTCCTATACTCCAACACTGTACAATGATGGTTATCAAGCTAGTACACCCCTACATCCAGTACAAAGACAGCAATCAAACTACTACACCTTTACATGCAGTACAAAGATAGCTATCAAGCTGTACTACACCCTTACATCTAGTACATTGACAGCTATCAAGCTACTGCACCCTTAAATCTAGTACAATGACTGCTATCAAGCTCCCAATACACACTACATAGGTACATATGTGCGTACCATAGCCTGGATGATAATGCTGAAGTCCTTCTTATTGCTGGGGTCCACTAGGGTAACATAACTGCCTCCTTTATCCAGACGACCTGATCCATACTCATTCTTCAGATAGTAAAAGCCCGGGGCTGTAAACTGAGTATGGTGGGCTACACATAAGGATGTATTATGCATGAACATATCAAATAACGAGAACATAATGACATCAGGATAATGATGTTCAATTTCCATTCCACAAACCTGAAACCCAAATGGGACCACTAACAGTGTAATTTCCAGACCATGGCTCAATGGCAGTCATCAGCCCATCTCTGAAGAAAGGCAGTCCATCGTAGTAGCTGGCAATGAGGTTCCAGGAGATGGTGCTGGTCATTTGACCGTTCACATAATTGTCCACTAAAATCTACCATAGTATGGACAGATACGTATGGTTGGATTGTATGCATTGTACAGTGTGTACATATTACATGCATGTGGTGAGATGAGACATCAATCTATATTATAAACATTCCAGTACACATACATAACAACACCAAGCACACACACACACACACACGGACACACTGACACACACACACACACACACACACACACACACACACACACACACACACACACACACACACACACACACACACACACACACACTCTCACTCTAGCCCAACATCCAGTACCAACAAGGTCATTGTATGTACTGTAGTCTTCAGAAGACCACAGTTGCTTCCCTGTCTTCACAGCATCATCATCACTGTGAGTTCCAGGATAGTGGGCACTAAATAGAGTAGAGGAACTGGCCACACTAAACTAAAGGACTGACCTGGCAAACTTGAAATCATTATACATAACACACATGGTGTTCATATGTATGTGGATACATGTATTAAGTCTTTAGACACAGACCTGAAGAGCAGCTACACGGACATACCTGTAAAAGCATACATATATGTACGTACGTACGTACATACCCATACCCCACACCAACACACACACCACACACAACCATACCCCACACCATTACACACACCACACAACACCCATACCCCACACCAACACACACACCACACACAACCATACCCCACACCAACACACACACCACACACAACCATACCCCACACCATCACACACACCACACAACAACCATACCCCACACCATCACACACATCACACAACACCCATACACCCACGTACGTACACATGTACATACACACATGTATGTACATGCACACTTACCCAATGATACTGACTGCATCACTTAGTTCCTTGTCATTCAGAATGTCCTTGGAGATACCAGCAAAACTGGAGTCAGCAGCTACTATCTTCACACTGGTGAACCCATCTGCGTCAAGTGTCTTCCTGAGTGTCTGTGAGGAGAGAGGGAACCAGCAACGTAGGACCAGCATGTGGACACAAACCAGTAACGATGTGGAAAAATTGCAAAGAGTACAAGTGGTTAAATGAGCCACTGGAAGCATTGAGATATACTCCTAGTCAAACCACACCTGGTTATCAACACTTCCCAACCACACCCAGTCAACCATACCCAGTCAACCACACTCAGTCAACCACAGTCAACCACACCCAGACAACTGTATCCAGTCAACCACACTCAATCAACCACACACAGTCAATTCCATCTTAAAGGAAACAAAAGGGTAGACGATTAACAAGAACAATTTTGTTAGCTGCTGAAGCATTTGCACAATTCCAATACCCACCTTGATGTAGTCTTTGTTGTATGACCTCTCATTCCAAATCTGAAGGTAAAGACATGAATAATGTGTGCATGTATGATCCTGCATTAATTCCATTAATAACTGCCCACTGTAATTCTTAACCAAATCAACAACCTTTCGTTCCTGCACAATCTCTACCCCAAAATCTGCAACCACACTTTCTTGAGAGCTACCACATCTCCCATTGAAATCCCCACACAAAATAATCCTTCCCATTTCCTTATAGTTCAAAATTTGTTCCCCTATTCTTTTGTAAATTTCCTCTACATTAACATTCCGACCTGATAGTTCTGGAGGAATGTAGCAGATACATAAAATCAAACCCTCTCCTATGAGTTGATCATCCTTTTTCTTAAGCTCCACCCACAAAACATCTTCAATCGAATCATCTATCACCACCATTTCGAAACCTTGCTCCACCAGACTCTCTCTTACAAATACTCCAACTCCCCCCGAACCCCTTACGGCCCTATCATCTAACGATGTTCTGTTCCTGCCAATCCATGTATATCCCGGTAGGAAAGCACTTTCTCCTAGTCCTAGCCATGTCTCTGTCAATACTAGCAGGTCAGGGTTATAGTAATCTACCACCGCCTGTCTATAATCATCCTCAATTACCCCACGGACCTTATTGTCGCCCTTATTCCTAGTATTTGACCACCCTTCCACATTCCAACATATAACATCAATGTAATCCTTATTTCTAATATCTACTGTAACATTTTTTCTCCTTTTACAATATTTGGCTCTAGAGCCTACACTATCAAGCCTATTAATCATGATATTCTGACCTATTTTCTTACTATAGTCACTACTGCCTCCATTAATCATCCTTGTATTACCTACCAACTCCCCATGCCTAGCTTCCCCTATATCCATTAGGTCTTCACCCCCCTCCCCATGGGGCTTCTTCCCCTCTTCGGTATCACTTTGACTCTGGCATTTCCTAAAAAAGGCATCGATTGCAGCTCCCAATGTTCCCAGTCACATTTTAAGGTCAGTTCCTGAAGGATTCTCTCTTCACCCTCTACCCAGAACCACCACTTAACTCCCTTCTCATTGTTAAATTCCACTCTCCTCACATTTATCTCACCCTTTGACCCTACTATTTTTTCTATCTCTCTCGTCACAGACTCTACTGTTACAGACCTTCTTGTCCCCCATACCTTCCGTCTCTTAATGTAGTGGCTCCCTGGGTTATATCCATTCCTCCCTGCATCATGGCTTCTGCGTTCGACTTTCCTAGTTTCCACTTCCTTACTTCTTTCCGGCTTCTTGTGAGTCTGCTCATTGCTTCCTCTTTCAGATTCCTCGCTGGTACCCTTACTGTGACTGCCATTAGTGCTCACCGAAGTCTGCAAATCATCTGTACTGTGCAGAACAGCCTGAACATTCTGTAACTTACCATGTAACTTACCTCTCCCTTTTCGAACCTCTGTACTTTCAACTTCAGCTGCACGCACGGATGACTTATGACCCGATGGAACGTTCATACACTTGGAGAGCTGGGGCGATATTGGGCCGGCCTTTGATCTAGGTACCTCCCCTTCACCAGTGCTACCTACCTCTACCCTACCTTTGAGGGCCTTTTCTAGTTGCTTCAATCTAAATTCCAACATATCATTTACTTTACGTTGCTTCACTAACTCATTTTCCAAGGCAGCTACATGCTTTTCCATCCTCAGCAGATTATCATCAGTTAGGACTGTGACGCCAGGTTCCGCAACACTAGGGCTAACACCTTCACCATTGTACTGTCTGGAGCTTGCCAGCAGGCCAAAGTCATACAGATCCGCATGAGTCCCACACCCAGTAGGTCCCTTACCTAGGACATCCTCAGATAGCTCCGTGGACACCCTGGTACTTGTCCCTGACTGGTTGGCTGTCTCCTCCTGTAAGCTAGGCTCAATGTCTGCTGGCCCATCTCTATACTCCGGATCCAGTGTGCCCAATCCCCGGTCAGTCTCAGGTTCCCCCCGGACCGCACAGGAATTTAGTGATATTTGCCTCTGCACTGGCATTGTCACAGCCTGCCTTAACAAATTCTGCCTCAGGACCAGCGCTTTCCCTAGTGGGTCTCCTCCTACTACTCTAATAGAGTGCTTCCATTTTCTTGCCTTCCCCTTCCCGCCTTCTCTCTCAAACTCTATAGGGGAGACCCAGTCATTACCCCATCTGATACACTTACTGCGCCCATCCCCTAGCTTCTCCCAGCACAATCTCCCCCGCGCCGAGCCACAAACTACGTAACACCATTCGTCCGAGTCCTCGTCATCGGCATCTCCCTCCTCCGATAGAGAATCCCGCGATAAATCAGTTTCCATAAAATTACCATCGATTCTTCCATCTTCCGTGCTCATACCCGTATTAAAAAGGCTACGTGTAAGATCCGTTGCTAATTGCGGTTCGTAATCGCCCTGCAGATCTTCCAAAATCTCTTGCTCTACGTACGAATCCGCCATCTTTTCTATCCGCTATCGTATATATCGGTACAGGTCGATATGGGTCGATACACTTCTGGTCCACAGATCGCGCGCGTCTGCACATAGGGTCAATATATTCCTCGAGACAATTCCGAGCCCACCGTCCTGTGCTTCTCAGTAAATATAATGCACCCGTCTTCGTCGATGTCCCTCTTCTTGAAGATGAACTCGTTTATCAGGTAGCACCAATAGTTGTTACATACACAAATTATTCACATACAAGAACAATTAAAAGATATGTACATAAGTTAAAACTAAAACTAAACCTATCACTTCAAGACCTGTAGACTCACATAATATTCAGATGTGCAAATCAATGCAATGTTACTAATAGTGTACTACATGATAATAATACTATAACGTATCCTTGTGTGCAAAACATCTATTCAATAGAAAAGTTGTCAAATTCAGCTGCAAAGAACCCCGATGTTCCAAATCCAACAAAACCTTTCATGGTTGTTGAGGAGAGCTTGACACTTCCTACCATCTTGCCATTGATGGTAAACGTTGCTACGGCGGGATCCTGTGTGTGTGTGTGTGTGTGTGTGTGTGTGTGTGTGTGTGTGTGTGTGTGTGTGTGTGTGTGTGTGCGTGCGTGTGCGTGTGCATATGTACAGGAGTGTGTTTATGTGTGTGTGTACATACATGTGCATGGGTACACATACATAAGTAAATGAGAAAATAATAATAAAAAAATATACACCCAAAATACCATTGATGAAGCTGGTTTGAAATCTTATATACGTACATGAAATGTACATACATACCTTAAAGACAATATTCAGTGTGTACCAGATCCTGACAGAAGAGGTAAAGTCTCCAGAAGATAGTACTTTCTTACCAGCTATAGGTAGAAATGTGGTTTCAAACAGAGAATGGAAGTATGCATGTAATACTGTACATGAGGTGCCACATTCATGCACGCACCCACGCACGCACACACACACACACACACACACACACACACACACACACACACACACACACACACACACACACACACACACACCTAGGTCTTCTGTAGCAGTCCACTTTCCTGCACCAACCATCAACCAGAAGTACACTCCCTTAGCACCAGCCACACCACATCCTCCAGAAGAGATTTGAGTAGCAGCAAACACACCTCCTTCAACTTCAGATAACACATCAACAGTGACATTACGAGCTCCCCTACAAATGTAATATTATAACTTAGAAACTGGATAATACGTATAATGTGCATACAATAACATGAGTGTACATTCAGCTACGTACTTTATGTTCATTGAATGTAGGAGGGGGTATGTACACCCAGATACAGCATATCAACTTCCAAACACCCATAGTAGCTATAGTAATGTAACACATCCATGCAATCGTTACTCAAAATTCACTCTACTCTCTCCTCCCAGCATTTTAACTTATATCTTATAAAAGAATAATACCTATACTAACAGTAGTGGTATGTGTGATGCTACTAAATCTATTTTGACAGCATTAAAATGGAAACTAAGAGGGAGCAGCAGCCACCATTCCTCCCAACTCTGGAGGAGCCATGGGACCCCATCCCTCCCAACTGCCCCTCCCAATCAGGTGGACCAGAGTTCTCTGCCCCTCCCAGCCAGGTGGAGCAGAGGATCCCACTCTCCAACATGTGTGTGTACACTGCAAGCATAGAATCGTCTCACCAGTCCTTGCTTCCAATGATAGATATGGTCTGTTCAGCATCATTACACCAAGTAATCGGTCTAGTGGGGACCACCTGCAGTTGTCATTAGCATACTGTTCCAGTTTATGCTTATGTTTGTGTACACAAATGTGAACACATACACAAACATGCAACACAAACACACCAAACACAACACCATACGCACACACAAACACACTATACCACATGCACACGCACGCACGCACACACACGCGCGCACACACATAAGCATGTACGCACACACGTATGCACGCACGCACGCATGCACGCACACACACACACACACACACAAACACACACACACACACACACACACACACACACACACACACACACACACACACACACACACACACAGACTTGTCTCATGACATTCCCATGACTGGTATCATTGGCTACAGCGATCTCATAAACTCCAGTTTGATCAGCAAAAAATGAGGCCTCACTGTTCACCTTGTAAGCTACGTACCATGGGGAATAGAGTATAATATATAAAAGAAGACATCATAATTTTGGCATATTATGTATGTGAACATGTGTTGTATGTATGCACTAGATACAGTCAAACATCCATAATCTGACACTGCATGTTGAAGTAACAAACATTGCAACATGGCGGATTACAACTGTTATTATAATGGCTGTATTTTGCTTGGCCCAAATATGCGTATGTACTGTATGTAATCCATGATCCATTTTAGTATACACATATAACAGATGTACATAGAAAAGTCTTAAAAAGATGAAATAGTGAGAACAGGCTGTAAGCATGAGCATTAAAGGTAACTTGTCAGACACCCTCCCCTCCAGGATACCAATTATAAGATTGCAAGGTCTACACAGGATTCTCAGGTGATTTGGAACTGCATGTACAAGCCAGCAGTATTTGAGTTTGTGTGGATGGAAGGAACGTCCAAAAACACCACACAAGAGTATGAGTAACGCTAGGTTTCCAGTACAATAACATCTCAAATCTTAACAACACACACATCCATAATTATGAACGCACACACATGTACAAAACACACATCCACACCCAATCACCCTCACACACCATCAAAGTTATCCTTGTAAGGCAGTGGGAAGGGCTTGCTGGGTGGAATAGTGTAGTTCCCCTTCTGTCCTGTATTCCTTGTTGTTAGTGTCAGCACTTCATCAGTACCAATGTGCAGAGTGAAGGAGCCGTTGACCACCTGGAGAGAGTGGGACATGGATGATGTAACACTGTGTAGACAATCACCACTACTCAATACAACCTAAGGGTTCATACTATAGAACTGTTTAGCACTGGTAAACTGAACATGAAGGTATCAGTAAATACATACTGAACATTGTACAGAACTTCACACTAAAAACATACTGGAAAGGTGTTGAAAGCATTAAGAAGTGGAGAGGCCACACTGTCATCTGAGACTGGACACAGATGTGGTTGTTAAACCCAAGGTCCTTGCACGTGAAGCCATATAACGTAGCAATGAATGGTACGGAAGACATTTTAGTTACGTGAAACAATGGTGGCTCTATGAACACAGGTGGAATAGATCAAAATCAAAATGCTTTAATAGTTATTTGTTTGGTCAACAATGCCAAATAGCCAAATAAAGCCATTCAGGATATAAACAGTAAGGTTTTGGTTATGTACGTAATTACACTTGATTATCACAGTATGATGTTTAATAAAAAGTGGGACATCCACAGTTGCCCTTATTCTGACGCCATTGTTGTACAGAACAGGCATACTGTACATTGTACAGAACTGCACAGTACAGGAATTCAATCATTCCTACGTATATATGTTAAATACTGTATACACTCAAAATTTCGCAGGTTGCCAGTTTTTGCAATTTTTGAATTTTTATTTTCACGGTTTGTGACGTATTCGCACACCCGTTGCCACCGTTCTGGTCTAAATTTTTCGTAGGATGAAACTTTCACAGATGGCTACTGATCCTAATCCTACTAATCCACGAAAACTGCAAAAGTTAAAGTGTATATGGTATATAAGTGTGTGTGTATGTGCATGTGTGTGCATACCTTCACTGGGGTAGGGCTCTTTTGGAAGTACTCACCAGCACTGGTGGTTGTGGTCCACAGCTGGAGCTCCTCAATATCACCCTGGAGTGAATCGCAGATGACAAAGGAGATGCAAGAAGTTAGGATACACAGCAGTACAAGTACAAGTACAAGCAGTACATAGGAGAGAGACCTTGTGTGTATGTCCTCTCAACTCACAAATGATCCCTTCAACTGGAATGTAGCATCTTGTGGTTCAACTGTGAATTGTGGCAGATGTGGTCTAATGCACACTGAATGGTCGTGGGTCTACCAGTGATTGAAGGATAGAACATACTTTGACTATCAGAACAGCACAACACACAAACACATACCATACTCCATTGTGGGAGAATTGTCGAGATCGTACGCAATTATGTGTACTATAAGTCTTGTACAGAGATAGGAGTTCCATGCCAGCAATACTCACATACCAACTACGCACACTATATGTATGTACTGACTTAATGTAATGACAAATGATGGCTATTGTGCACTACATTCCTAGGTACATGTCCTACAATGATAGCTAGTAGAGGTGATCATTTGAAAACAGAGAAGCCAGAATGAGGGTCAATGATAGCTATCTGCTCCTATACTCCTACACTGTACAATGTTGGTTATCAAGGTACGACACCCGTACATCCAGTACAATGATAGCAATCAAACCACTACACCTTTACATCCAGTACAATGATAGCTATCAAGCTTCTAATACACACTACATAGGTACATATGTACGTACATACCATAGCCTGGATGATAATACTGAAGTCCTTCTTATTGTTGGGGTCCACTAGGGTAACATAACTGCCTCCTTTATCCAGACGACCTGATCCATACTCATTCTTCAGATAGTAAAAGCCCGGGGCTGTAAACTGAGTATGGTGGGCTACACATAAGGATGTAGGTACGTATGAACATATCAAATGATGAAACCATAATGACATCAGGATAATGATGTTCAATTTCCAGTCCACACACCTGAAACCCAAATGGGACCACTAACAGTGTAATTCCCAGACCATGGCTCAATGGCAGTCATCAGCCCATCTCTGAAGAAAGGCAGTCCATCGTAGTAGCTGGCAATGAGGTTCCAGGAGATGGTGCTGGTCATTTGACCGTTTACATAATTGTCCACTAGAATCTACCATAGTGTGGACAGATACGTACATATGGTTTGATGTATGCATTGTACAGTGTATATATATTACATGCATGTGGTGAGATGAGACATCGATCTATATTATAAACATTCCAGTACATGCACACATACATAAGCACACACACACACACACACACACATACACACACACACACACCCACACCCTCCCCCCACACACACATATACAAAGACACACACACAGACACACACACACACGCACAAACACACACGCACACACACACGCACACACACACACACACACACGCACACACACACACACACACACACACACACACACACACACACTCTCACTCTAGCCCAACATCCAGTACCAACAAGGTCATTGTATGTACTGTAGTCTTCAGAAGACCACAGTTGCTTCCCTGTCTTCACAGCATCATCATCACTGTGAGTTCCAGGATAGTGGGCACTAAATAGAGTAGAGGAACTGGCCACACTAAACTAGAGGACTGACCTGGCCAACTTGAAATCATTATACATAACACACATGACATTCATAATATGTATGTGGATACATGTATTAAGTCTTTAGACACAGACCTGAAGAGCAGCTACACGGTCATACCAGTACAAGCATACATATACGTACATACATACCCATACCCCACACCATCACACACACCACACAACACCCTTAACCCACACACACACACACACACACACACACACACACACACACACACACACACACACACACACACACACACACACCACACAACACCCATACCCCACACTTACACACACACCACACTACACCCATACCCCACACCATCACACACACCACACAACACCCATACACCCATGTACATACACATGCACATACACACATGTATGTACATGCACACTTACCCGATGATACTGACTGCATCACTTAGTTCCTTGTCATTCAGAATGTCCTTGGAGATACCAGCAAAACTGGAGTCAGCAGCTACTATCTTCACACTGGTGAACCCATCTGCATCAAGTGTCTTCCTGAGTGTCTGCGAGGAGAGAGGGAACTAGCTACGTAGGACCAGCATGTGGACACAAGCCAGTGATGATGTGGAAATATTGCAAAGAGTACAAGTGGTTAAATGAGCCACTGGAAGCATTGAGATATACTCCTAGACAAACCACACCTGGTTATCGACACTTCCCAATCTCACCCAGTCAACCACACCCAGTCAACCATACCTAGTCAACCACACCCAGTCAACCACACTCAATCAACCACACCCAGTCAAATCCGTCTTTAAGCAAACTAAAGGGCAGCCGATTATCAAGAACAATTTTGTTAGATGCTGAAGCATTTGCACAATTCCAATACCCACCTTGATGTAGTCTTTGTTGTATGACCTCTCATTCCAAATCTGAAGGTAAAGACATGAATAATGTGTTCGTGTATGTGTACGTACATGTGAGTGTATTACAGCATGTATATATAAACATGATAATTCACACACACACACACACACACACACACACACACACACACACACACACACACACACACAAACACACACAAACAGACACACACACACCACCACCACCAACAACAACAACAAACACACAACACACAAGCAATCAATTGATACTATATTCAAAATCCAACCCAGACTGACCCCAATGTAGTTGATGTCCAGGTTGTAGTTCCTTTTGGCTCCGCTGACCCACTTGGAGATGTAGTGTGCTGTGAGGTTGGGATGAGTGTAGGGGCTTGTCGATCCTCCCCCCACCCACGCAGGGAATGCCCATGGCAGTCCATACAAGAGTATATCGGGATTACGCTGGGGATATAAGAGCAAATAGTGGAAAAATATGTACTGTATATACGTATGTACGCAAACACACACACACACACACACATGCACACACACACACACACACACACACACACACACACACACACACACACACACACACACATGAACACAAATGAACAAATAGACTCAGACATACAACCACACAGGCATACATGCATATGTATACACACATGCCTGCACACTCACACACACCTTCTTTGCTTCTGTCATGAGCCACCATTCATAGCCACGATTGTAGTTCTCATCATCAGCAGAATGCATGTGGGAGGATTCTGTACCATCTGAAAAGATATGACCATGATGTATACAATATGCTGTGGACACAGTATGTATGTCAGTATATGTAGGTGTGTGTGTGTGTGTGTGTGTGTGTGTGTGTGTGTGTGTGTGTGTGTGTGTGTGTGTGTGTGTGTGTGTGTGTGTGTGTGTGTGTGTGTGTGTGTGTACACGCATGATTTATTGATAACAGAGAGTAATGGAAATTACATCTAATCTTATAAAAAATATCTTTTCGTAACTTGCATTATTTCTTCCCAGTCACCCATTCCTTACCATCTCCTACCTGTGCTCTGTGAATCCCCGCCAATCTCCACCTTCAAAATATGCAGGGAGGCTCCAAAGTTGGGCTGCAAATAGTAAAAGAGAACAGAAATCCTAACAATAATCCCCACTCAGCTCCAGTAATTCCAAAAACATACGTACGTAGCAAGGAACAGGTGACCGAATAACACACAGGACAAACCTAACCTTGAACAAGAAGTCCAATATTTGGTTCCTCTGCTCCTCAGGATAGCTAACAAGCAGTCTGGAAGTAGCCTAGGAGGTTGGGGGACATTCAAATGTAGGCATACACAAACAGGTACACCAATGCCAATACAATACAAGAAAACTGACAGGTGAATACTACAGTAGCTGCTGGTGTGTAAAGTGGCCACAACCAGGTCCCGTTCCCTGTATTAGTTCAATGCTGATTACAAACTCCACTCACTTTTCCACCACTAACTACAAACGGTCAACACTCACTCCTCCTGCACTAACTACAAACTCCACTCACTCCTCCTCTACTGACTACAAAATCCACTCACTCCTCCTCTACTGACTAAAAACTCCACTCACTCCTCCTGCACTAACTACAAACTCCACTCACTCCTCTACTAACTACGAACAGTCAACACTCATTCCTCCTCCATTAGCTGACTACAAACGGTCACCACTCATTCCTCCTCCACTATCTGACTACAAACGGTCACCACTCATTCCTCCTCCGCTAGCTGACTACGAACGGTCAACACTCATTCCTCCTCCGCTAGCTGACTACAAACGGTCAACACTCATTCCTCCTTCACTCACTACAAAAACACCACTTACTCCTCCTCCGCTGAGTCCTCCTATTCCATCAAATCTTCTACCTAAACCAACGCTATCGTCAATAACGTATCCGAACGAATGGGACGAGAAGGAAAAGAACAAAAATGCTACCACATGTGCAGTGAGGGAAAAGAATGCAGCCATTTTCGCGCAATCGTAGGACAGAGTTGGCTCACGTGATCACAATGTTATATTCACATTTACTCCGTACTAAACTAACTTCTTGCACGTCTTGTATACCAGATGGTAGTTTACTTTGATAACTGTCTTCATGGCGGGTTAGTGTTTTTCAATGAAGTAATTTCCCATGTATGCAGAACACTGTAATTACTGGATCCTAACATCTGCTAGGGATAATGAGGTGCACAGCAATATTTGGAAGAAACAGACACAAACTATTGAAGGTTTAGTAAGTACCTGTCCAGATACAGAATGAATATGTTGAATGTGACGTGTTAGCAATCTCTTATGCTAGGGAAATCTGCACCAAAGTAGACAGGCTGGAAGGGCAAATTTTGACCTGGTGTTACACAATCACTTGTTAAAATGCATCAGGAAGAAAAGATGCTATCTTTCTCAAAGATCTAGTCTAGAACTGCAATACGTAAGCCACAAATTTCAAAGGTCATCTGCATTGGGCAACATGTCAGAGTCTTATGATAGAAAATGATGCAGTGCTCCGAGTACTATGAATGGATACATTTTACATGTGCAGAGAAAGATATCCAGAAGAAGGTATAAGGGAAATTAGACATATCCACATTGTACTGGACATGGAGAATGAAGCATCAGAAAGCAAGAAGAATTTTCTTACCCAGTCTATCACTAAAACGTTACGGGAGCTATTTTTATTTCATTAAGATATCAGCTTTTGGCATTATTGCAATTGCTTTTTGTGTTTTTTTTTTACAATTTTGAGTTTTTCTGATTCATTTGCATGGATGGTTATTCATTTTTTATGTATTGTCTGTACCTTTTGAGTTTGGCTATACAGCTGATTGCCCATGGCCAAGATCATACCATGGATATCTTACTCAGCAGTCATTGATGCACTAGCGAGTAATATTGAAAAGTCCTTATTGCCATCGGTGGGCTTCCTAGTCTGGCCTGCTACGACCGTCCATCAAGCGCCCAGGGCGTTTAGAAAGAATGCCGGTCGTAGCATGCCAGACTTCCGGGCAGATAAGACGTTGTTATCCTGTTATGACGTGTTTAAGTGACTGTTGATATGATGTCATAATAATAGATGCATAAATCAAAACAAAGGGGCGTTTCTAACCTCCGCAGAAATTGTTATACTGTTATTATGGCGTCAAGTGTAGTTTGCCCTTGTGTTTCACCTGATGATTTCGATATACAGAGCGAAAATGAACTTCTAGGTACGCCTTGTATCCGTGACAGTTCATGCATACAGTGACACATAACTAATGTTTGTGTGATTGCTATCCACCCTGTCAAGCCCTGCTGACTAGAGTAAACAATCAATGATCGGAGATATTCGTTTTCGGTCAATCGATTTCGGGCGGTCCGGTTAATATCCATGCCATATTCGGACGAAATCTTACAACATCGCTCGCGTATTATCAATTTCAACAAAACGTTCACCCCTAGCTGTAAGGTAGGAGTCAAGAAGAGCCACTTCTCGATCGCATACTCGAACGATTTAGATTATATCTCCCTGATTGGACGTACCAGTCAAGTCTCGGACTGTAGGAAAATGGAATTCATCGCTAACTTCTTTCATAGTAGAATGAGCGAAATCTTCACTACTAGTTGATATTATAACCTTGATCTCTAATACATACAAGCTGAAAAAGTAACTGGTTTTGTCATCATCGGCGAATTTGATCTACTTCAAACAATAATAATTGATTAGTACCTTTTAACGTCAGACTCTGCTGTAACATGAAAGAGCTCGACGAGGTTGCAACTGAACGTAGCGGAGATTCCGCTGGACTCACCTTATTATGAAGCAAGATAGCAATGAATTCCATTTCGTAGGGCTGTATCCACTACAACCCTATCAGATGTACGTAGGTATTATGTGGTATGCTTCCACATAAAATAATACAAGTGCATACTATAACTCTCAGTCTCACAGCAATGTTGTTTCCATCGTATTGGAATTCCCATTGAGGTCGCCTGCATTTTGATTTCTTACTCTTCTCACTGAACCATTTTGGCTGATGTACCACCAACATGCAATCTTAAATGTTGTTCACAAGATGAAGATTCAGGCTCAGGCACTATTGAAACAGTATTCTATGTCTCTGTTTCAATGCAAACCTCCACAATCAGTGACCAATCATTATGGACTTTGGTATTTCATTCAGTAGGGGTTAAGATGTGGTAATGAGGGCAATATCAATATTTACGTATCATACATTGAATATACAAGTGTCCATGTCTTTACCAGTATATAGCATCCATTGATATCAGAAACATTAAAATTGGCATAAGGCAAATTTAAGCCTTAGAACATTAATTTTGCAGTCAATAGCTCACAATATGGTGTTTTGAATGGGCAGATCAAAGGACAAAGTGTGCAAATATCCATACTACCTGCACACCTCCCTTTGCTATATACACTTGTAGTTGTTGTTAAAATTTGGCAATCAATTGCCTAGCAACTCATTGCTAGTTGTAACTACTTATGCATCCAGTATGGGACCTCGCTAGGTGCAAGACTGTGATGCTATAAATAATTCGGACCTCATGTTAAGTGTCTGTGAACATGGACATTAGCACGGCTGTCCATTTCCATATTACTAATGTACGATTCTTATTATGAATCACTAACTTTATGTAAAGTCATTTGGGAAAACTGTTCCATGAAAATGTCAAAGCATTTTCATCATGATTTCAAACCAGTAAACGTCATTCTAAGTCAAAATCAGGATTGAGGGGTAATCTTTGAAGGAAAACTTTCAGGCATTATAACATATCGACTAAGTGACCTTCTTAATTGGATTTAGTAAAGTCTAAAAGGTTACAGTGGAATTGTGCCTTAGTGGAATATGGGCAACAGTAAGGCACTGTATAGCGGGAAATTTTTGCGGGAGAAAATTTTCACACATGGCTCCAAAAATGAAAATTCACAAAATTTTCATCGATGTTGGCCACAGTCACGTGATAGAACAACGAGAATGCCTAATTCACGGATAAAATTTTCATGGATGTTAGGCCAAACATGAAATCCACGAAAATGTTGTCCCGCAAGAATTTCCCGCTATACGGTACCTTACCATTGCCCATATTCCACTAAGGCACAATTCCACTGTAACCTTTTAGACTTTACTGCACCTGACACAAATTAGCCACATTGAATAGTCTAGCTAGCTAGCCCGTCTCCGCACACGCCCCATGGGCAGAAAGTGCGGAAGACGGTCTAGCCCGAATAGCCATTAGTTCACACCTTGGCATTACCCGACCCATTAATAGTGCAAGATGGCGGCCTCTCCTTCAAGCGGAAAAAATCGAGCGTACGAACTGCAGTTGCTGAAGCTATCCTGTCGATTATGCAAGCTTCTACTTCGGGATTTTTGGCACACGTACGCTCCGAACGAAGCGAATGACACCAAAGGGATGATTTCAAATCAATACGATATATTTCGATAGATTTGCCATACCCAGTTGGTAGGCGGACTATGTTGTCCTCACCGACAAATACACTAGTAATACCTGCTATCTGTTCGCTCGACAAAATTATGTCCTCCCGCTTGATCTTTCTATCTTTGGTAAAGCGCGACGAATACCTAGGGTATATGTTCTTTCTAACGGAAATTAGCCCTTCCCTGTATATAACGGCTTCAGCGGACAGTGACGTCATTAATCAAAAAATCTTTACCCAAAATTCTGGGCAAGGATCATTTGATTGGCCAATAGTCACGAGGCCGAGGTGTGAACTAATCGCTATTCGGGCTAGACCGTCTCCCGCTCTTAGCGCCCGTAGGGCGCGTGTGCGGGGACGGGCTAGCTAGCTAGACTACCACATCGAACTAAAATTAATTCATCACAATAATTTCGTATAGACACCTTGGACCAATTCGGAATGTGGACGACCTTAATGAGACTCCCTATGCAACAAAACAATTAACCTCCACTTTGGCGTAGTATTAACAATGGTGTGTATGTAATTATTGTTTTATGCAAGTATGCAAATTATATTAATATTTAGTTACAGTGACTTATAGCATAATAACTAGAGATCTTTGGTAGGGTGGATACAGCCCAACTGGAAGAACGTTAGCTAATACATAACATCTACACAGATAAAACCAAGTTGTATAAATTGCTGGTTATAAATTACAAGTTATCACACTCTACCCTATTTCTACATCCGTTATGTGATCATCTTGAGTATTACATTTCTATTCACTTAGGACTTGATTTTCTGCATCAAAAAGATCACCTTATCAAGGCGGGGGAATGTGCTTCAATTGGAAAAACTCATCTAGGTGATAGCCTGAGACTAGAGCTGGTGACTTCATGCATTCTAGATAAAGATTTTCTGAAGGGACTTGATAAAAGCAGGAAAATTTGTGATATATGTGGACTATATAAATTATTG
This sequence comes from Chondrilla cf. caribensis, assembly GCA_964020155.1. Lineage (NCBI taxonomy): Eukaryota > Metazoa > Porifera > Demospongiae > Chondrillida > Chondrillidae > Chondrilla > Chondrilla cf. caribensis. Next base: position 1,703,282 of record OZ026564.1, on the reverse strand, counting down.
TGGACTGTTGATATACAGAATCTCAGAGGTATATCAAAAAAATTCTTTGTGTGTATTCACATTAATTTATAGATCCATGTTGTTTATCAACTTAAATCTGCTAAGACCTATGTGTTTCGTTCACTAAGGAACAAATATCAAACCTTTTGTGAAATTACTATGCTACGTCACTTGAAAATGCCATTCTTGATAAATAAGCTTTACCCTAATTTCTCTTGTATAGTGTCAGGCATTCACTGATCAAATATTTATTTACTCAAATTAATGCATTACTTAGTAATCAATATCCAGTGATATGGCAGATTGTATCATAATTTTATTATTATTGTTTGGTTACGAAATGCGACATTTCATCACATTGTTTACAGCTCTTGTGGATGTTTATCATAAACTCAAGCTAGTGACAAAAGCAGAAGCCAAAATTGTTGCTTCTGATGGATGGAGATGGAGAGAAGTTGCTGTCTCCAAAAACCATGATACGGCTGTGAAGATAGCAGACATTCTGTATCATTATGATGTGTCCAATTATGCCAGGCAGATATTAAGTAAGTTTATAGCCTATAGTTCAATTGAACAGATGCAACATGTACATATACATAATACTTTATGTATACTAGTATTCGCAGTCATGATCGATGTATGTTTGTGATTCAACAACTGAATGGACAATATGCAAAGTTATGCAACTGCTCACAGTACTGGGATCACTGAAGTCAACAATGAATGCGTTCATGTAAATGCATTGTGTAGTGTAGGCAACTGTGAAGAAAATCATTAAACCTTTGGGTTTTTACCTTCTACTGTGATACTCAAGTACACAATAGTAGTAAAAGATATTTGTAGACTCACCATCAATCACATGCTGAGATTCCAAGACTTGCCATTGACCATTTTCCCTGTCGTTGGTAAGTCCTGTTCTTTAAGAAAGTCTTACATTCAGCTATAGTTGTCATAGAAGGCAATAAAGTTGAAAGGCTCACAGCTATTGCTGCATGCCTATACAACACCATACACGCATGTGAACTCATTCACCTTTGACCCTAGTGACCCCATTATTGTGGGTGGTGAGCATAATTAAGCATATTGTTTATTAGAGTTTACAATTACTACCAAACAAACAAATTGCTATAGCTGCTGCCTTTTGAAGGAGAAAGTACCCACAGAATTCAATATTCATGAAATCAATCCAAATTGTTCATAAAAGGCACAATAATGTCCTGCAATTGAATATGGTATATTTGGGATAGCCAATTAATAAGTTATGAAGATGAATTTTTTTACGTATATTTCCCTCCAGTTAACCAAACTTTTTACCATGCAATATATCTGAACTCTTTAAAATTCAATCTCTACAGAGATTCAGATGACCATAGTTAAACACACTGTATTGTAATTTAGAGTACTTTCTGCCATGCATACTTATTTAGGATCTTCTCTGTGTAAATATAAACTTACATGAAACAAAGTGTCATGACGCTGTTTACAGTCCTTGCAGATGTTTATCATGAGGAAGAGCTAGTGACTAAAGAGGAAGCTGAAAAAGTTGCTTCTGATGTAGGGAAGTGGAGAGAAATTGCTGTTACCAAAGATGCTGCTACAGCTACAAGAATAGCTGGCATTTTGGATGTATACGAAATGAGTATTGAAGCCAAGCATATTCAAGGTATATATGTATTAAGTACAAAATTAACGCATTCTTTGTATAGGATATATCTCCAAGATTAAGTGATTTTGTCTTGTTTGCATGGTGATCAAGTGTACATAAGTACTTGTATTCCAGGATAAAAGGTGCCGCTGTGTGTTTATATCTTGTAGACACACAGCCAGGGTCTTTTCGCTACCCATTTGTTTTTTTTTGCTGTGTTCTTGGGGCAAACAGCTATATTTTCAAAAGAGCAAAGCTCTCTTTCAACATTATGTTAGAAAATCAGCCCCATTCCTCCGGATCCATTGATTCTTCTACAAAACTGGAAAACAAGTGCCTTTTCCTGTTATTTTTGCTTAAATGCTGCTGTTTGGCAGTAGGTAGAACAGCTGCAGAGGCCTCTAGTGGCTAAAGCACAGGGTCGTTACCTTCTAAAATTTTGTTGGATCAATCACTCGTGCATTAAGATACACAAGTGGGCCATTGGTCTACTCCGATCCAGTCGTGTGATATCATCATGTGAACAAAATGCACTACTAAAGCTACTACATGCACTTCTTACTGGGATACAAGCAAGTTGTACCACCTTTTAGCAGGGTACATGGGAATTTGACAGATTAGAAAGACCCCTTTGGCTCTGCTGTTAGGAACTATCAAATCTCTTTGTTTCCCATGTACCCTCCTGAAAGATGATCCAACTATTTTATACAATAATCCTCAGGCTGGTACTTTGAACTAGTGTACGTGTGCACATGAGACTGTTCCAGTGTGGTTACCAGAATTGAAATAAAGAAGGGTACCTTTATGTTTGTGTGGAACATTTTTGAGGGATATAAACAATAATGTGTCATACACTAATCAACAGTATAACCACATTGATGTACATTGATCATTTGAAGAGGGGTGCAGGGGGTATTTTGAGTCATGATGAAGGGTACTTTGGGTCTCAAGAAGGGTTCTGTACCCTTCAAAAATGACCTAGAGACCACACTGGACTGTTTATTTCCGTTCAAACTTACATCAGTCTGTTTTCTGTGCTTCAGTACAGTTGAGTTCACTTGAACACGTGGAGCAATTTGATATTCTACTATAGGTTACGATATCATTTTGTGACATTGTTTACAGTTCTTGTGGATGTTTATCATAAGGAACAGCTAGTGACAAAAGAGGAAGCTGAAAAAGTTGTTTCTGGTGAGAAGAAGTGGGGGGAAGTGGCCTTCAACAGAGATGTTCTCAAAAGAATAAGACAGATCATGGAAAAACATGAATTATATGTTAGTGATAATGAATTCGAATGCATGCATGAAAGTTTGTTTTGTGTGTGTATATATTACTATATACATACATACATATTTATATACACATCTCATACAGTGAATATTTGTTAATCCAAAACAATTGGTTTGGGCAAAATTTTGGCAGATTATACTGATCTCCTTTAGGATGTCTCTTACCATTCGTTGTGCAATTTGTATGCTCCACTTCTTCAAGAAATGGTCTGTGAGTACTTTTTACATTGTCGTCGGATTCCTCTTCCTGTAATCGGAATCTACTTCTTCTGTTTCTTTGTCAAGTCATTTTTAGAACACTCTGCTGCTATTTTGCTCTATACTAAGACAACTTCTTAAAACAGATTATCTGTAATGAACCCCATACAAAACGTGTGCAAATCAGCACACAGAAGAATGGCAGATGGCAGAAGTACGAGATGGCGGATTACTTGTATAGCGTAGCCATACAAGTAGATTCGTTCCATAATAATAATATGATGGATAAAACAGTTTGGCAGATTAACCGGGGGCAGATTAGCGAATATTCACTGTATAATAATGTCAGTGAGCATGTTCATTGAAATATTATTATCATGTATACATTATCCTTGTCAAACTAGTATGTTTACATACTTTATTTGTTTGTTTATTTGCATTATTTATGATTTGAATATCGCCTGGTATCCTAAGTCTATTTTGTAAATGTGCATCACATGCCTATATACATGGAATTCTCAAGTTGTATGTGGCAGATAATTATAATAATCTTTTGTTTGTCATTAAAGGCTACCCCCAATGAACTATCTGATGCTCTGACTGAACCATTATATCGTGTAAGTTTACATGGTTTCACATACAAAATATCATATTTTATAGTTATGCACACATTCATGTGTGGGGACACACACACACGCACACACACACACACACACACACACACACACACACACACACACACACACACACACACACACACAATCAAAGACCTACAGACCACAAGTATGAATAAAGTATGTGACCGTCATGCAAAAGTGGTCATTTTTGCACATCTAGATCTGATAGAAATTGTCTTTTGGTATCACATGAAAGCTTAGAGATATATAGCTGTGTTAAATAGTATGAGTGGCAACTTCATATCTGTTTCTGTTCTCAAGGTATGCCACTATTGAAATCTGGCAAACTCAACGAAAAGTCTTTATCACCTCCATACTCAAATGTACATATACATAGCATAGGTTGACCCTTTTCGTGTGGACGGTCACACAATACGATTATTTAAACCATATAATTAATGTTACTGCTTCTCATGACATTTATTTGAACCAGAATATGGGAAATCTGAATATCCATGGAGAACTCCAAAGTAACATATTCGTCCGGACTTTCAAGTCTATTGTGTCTTACGTTTATGACAGTGAGTTTTATTTCCATGCATTACATAGTATACGTAGAATGTGTAATTATAGCATGTAGAGTTTTGTAAGCCTATAAATAATCTAGCTATATATTTGATGTCTGTTTATTAATGGCAGCCCTACCAGTACACAGATTTTCTGTCTCTAAACTCCTCCCACAGTAAGTATTCAATCATCATAAAATCAGATATTGTCGAGTACATCCACTGTCCCATAAGGTGGTTTGTGACTAGCCTTTTGGTATGTACTTTTTGATTTAATATGTGCTCACGACACACTTGAAAGATGCCATTTTAATGATACTTTAAGGACATATACAGTTTAGATGGGAGGAAGTTACATTTTGAGAAGTATGACTTAGGAGTTATTACACTTGTAGCATGATCAATTCAGCCGATATACCTGTCTATAACTACTGCATGAGGTATTGGGACAATTGTTCCTGTCATTAATGTACAGCACCAAACTATGTTAATGTTCAAGTAATATACACACACAGTATGTACATTCATGTACTGTACTGCTAACAATAATTTGTGTTTAAATTTAGTTTCCCACGAAGGTGACCTCACTAGGAATTGCTGGCTTCCTTTTGACTACGTTTCCATCAGAGTTGGCAAAGATGGTGGGACCTATGATCTTTGTTCAGATGGCCAAACCAGGCTCACAGTACCGAGGAATGCAGTACGGGGGGAAAGTGCTGAAATTCAATGTGCCATCATTGGAACTGGTCCGTTCCAACTCCCACCCAACTATACGCTAGGAAGCTTTGTAGTCTACGTGTACTACAATCATGCAGAGTTCGTCCTACCAGTCACTCTCTCACTCCCCACTTGGCATGGAGGACAGGTTATACCAGGAGCACCTCCGTCAGATGGTCTCAGCTTTGCAGTAGCTTCTCACACACCTGGACGGGATAATCAGTACACATTCCAGTTGGTTGAAGGTGGGGAGATTTGTAGTAGCAGAATTCATGACGTGTCCATTGACGGACATTCCAGCCTGTACGCCATTGTTTTCGAAGCAAGTGCTACAAGACTTTTCATGGCCACCCATTTGATTGAAAAGAATACAAGGCTTAGTGAAACCACTCATAAAATCATTGTGTCCTATGCCAGTCCAACTTGGATTAAGGTAAGTATTATTGAATACCAGTGGTTCCTGTGTTACATACTAGTGGTTGCTACAAAAGAATGATCCAGGGGTTGCTGTGTTAGGGGATACTGTGCTACAATGTACCTTTGGTTGTTGCATTACAGTACACAAGTCACGGGTACAAGATGTACACATCTGCACAAGTTATCAATAACATTGTGGTTTAAGGTTATGTAAACAGCAAATCTGATTGAGGTGTAGGCGTATCACGAGGTTTACTGTTGGAAATACTGTATGATGGGAAATTTCCGTGGGATAAATTTTCTGCAGATTTTAACATCTGCAAACTAAAATCCGTGAACTAGGCATTCTCGTTGTTCTATCACGTGACTGTGGCCACCATCCGCGAAAATGTTGTCCCACGAAAATTTCCCAGTATACAGTAAACACCGGGCTCTCACACTGCAGTCTGTTCAAGATGTGTGTATGTGCACATAATATCCATGGCAGCGATGACAATGTCCATCTTACCGCACATAAGAGCTATCATACATGACTACACCTTGTCTCTAATGAACAGATAATTGAGAATATATATGGGAAAGATGCCATTCTGTCCAGAAATGAGTTCAAGTTTCAGAATTCTCCCTCAGGCAAGCTGGTTGGTGAGCTCCAGCAAGAGGACACAAGGGGGAATGGCTGGGCTGTGGCCATCCAAGGCTGTCCAGAGGTTAACAGAGTATCACATACATAGTAGTGTGCATACGTACATACACATGTACTGTGTTCACATACAGTACGTACATATGCATGTAGCATGTTCACATACAGTACGTACATATGCATGTAGTATGTTCACATACAGTATGTACATACACATGTAGTGTGTTCACATACAGTATGTACATACGCATGTAGTGTGTTCACATACAGTACGTACATATGCATGTAGTGTGTTCACATACATTATGTACATACACATGTAGTGTGTTCACATACAGTAAGTACATACACATATGATTTTTCACATTTTGTATTATTGCATCCATATATATGTACCTACTTTATAGTATGTACTAGGTATCAGAATGTCTTTCATATGTATGTCATTTGTACAGGCATTCTGTACTTTATAGCATGTGAGGAAATTTGAATTATCAGCTTCTGTTTCGTTTGTGAGACTTCACTAGTGTCATTAAATATTTTTTAGGAAAAATTAGAGTAGTTGGGTGCCTATAATATTATATTTTGTATTGTATCCATTATGTACGTACAATATTATATTGAATTAGCCTTGTTTCCAGACCACTTCCGGTCATATTAGTAAGCATAATTATGGAAAGGGATTGCTACTCACTGTTCCAGCTGATTCTGAACAAAATGTCACATACATACATGTATACTACTACATATCTTATATTAGTGTTGGATTGTAATTTCAGTTGCTTTTTGTTGTTGTAGGTTCCTCAAGGGGAAATTTCTTATGAATGGTTAAATCTTACAACAGCCAATGATTTGAAAAAGGCTGTCATGTGCAGAATGTACCCACCCAAGATCAGTTTCACTGTGTAAATTATGAAATTTCCGGAATATTCCAATGAAAGGAAAGCTGACGGAAATTTGAGCCACGGATACATGTCAAATTTCCTGGTACATTAAAATGTGAAGACTAGAGGATGGTGTCTCTTCATACAGGCTTGCAGAGTCGAAGTCCATAACGTCTTTCGCGCTCACTAGGTACGGGACGGAGACCACGTGTTACGAGTCTAATTTTATCTGTTAAGTTTATTAGGTCACAACTATCCAATGAATTCGATGGAAATACGCGCGCGCGCGATCGTGACATTCCTTTAGATGATCGAAGTTTTATCCAAAGATGGAATTTTCTAGTGACTCAGACCGTGACTGTGATTTTTCTTATCAACCTGAACAAATACCATTTGGTAAAGGACACTTCAATGGTAGGATATACTTACCAGATTCCGACGATCTTGACGCGGAAGAGTCAACAGTCCCTGCAAGGAAACAAAAGGGTCCAGTATCTAACCTGCGTAGTAAAACGCCATCCTCTTCACCTTGGACACACGACAAACCAACACACAAAGGCAAGGACAACGAAAAGCTGAAGAGAAAACGTTTGCCATCTTCGCATCTACCTTCAGACAGGAATATTACTGTCCGTTTGCCAAATGTAACAAAAACAACTACTGCCGGTGACGATAATAAAGAAAACTCGCCCATTGCCGATCAAAGAAAAGATTTGGAAGAGTCTACTGATTCAGTCTTAAAGCAGATTCAAAAAACGAATGATCTGCTAGGAGTCGTCGCGAAAAGGCTGGACAGTACTGAAAGACGCTTGAGCAAAATGGAAAATGACATCTGGAGCACCAGATCATCCTCAAGTAGTGATAACAGTACCAATAAAGCCAGGAAAAAAGTACCCCTCTTAGTCAGTGTGAGTTAATCCAATCATATTTGATATTTCTAATCATACTCATGATTTGCTATTATGTTAATATTTTGATCAATTGCATGTCAGTGGCCCGGAATCTTATTCCAGCTTGAATTGTTAAGCTCATCACAGACCATTTCACAGTATATATCTTTGTGTCCGGACGTACTTATATGCCTATCCATATATTATTGTGTATATCTGGTACACCATTATTGCTCATTTATCTAGTAATAGCTTGTACCCAATTTCCAAGACTTAGTTCAATTCCCCAACTCACACCTGTTAGAGTAGGTAGCAACCAAATTGCTTGCTTTTATATCATCCATTCTGTATGATACAACTTGATCTTGAGCTTACATGCTTTGAATTGCAATTTGTTTAATGAAATACTTCATGTATATGTAATATCCAAAATTTGTTCAAAGCATGAAAACCTCAGTACATATATTTTTGTACAGCGTGAAAGAAGAAGGGTGTATGGAATGTTGCAGCAAGAAGGTGAGAACTTTCTTGGATGGAATGTTGAACCAGGGTAAGTTCAAACATTGTATTGGAGTTAAGTGGTGCATGACTTGACTGTAAGGGTACTGTTTTCTTTAGCAAATCTTTTAAAGATGAAGACAATCAAAGGACTTTGCAGCAACTAGTTCGTGAAGTTAAAGGGTTACAACCTGATTTCTCAACCCAACAAATTCATGGTTAGGGAATCACGAGTTTTGACCTTGTGATAATGATTGTTGTTGCATGCATATACTATTTTTTCACCTAACCCGTCCATTTATTTTAGATGCAGCCTACCGCTATTACCGAAGTCTGTGTGAAGAAGCTTCTGCAGAAAGGAATGGGAAGAGTGTTAGTGATCTACAGAGGAAAAGAAGGCATGAACGGTTGGCAAGGGTGAGTTCTCAGAATACAGATTATATTTCACTGCTCGCAATGGATACTATGTGACATTTCATTGATTGTAGAAACTTCAAGAACGAAGAGCGGCCCTCAGATCCATGACTTTTGATGATAACAAGCATAGGAATATGTGGGAGAACATCCTGAGTGTTGAAATGATGTCAAGTGAAAACAGCGGGGATGATAGCAGTGATGACACTATTTTCGTTAAACCTTTGCCTTGGAGGTCAAGTGAAGTCAATTCCTTCATGGCTCGCCTAGATGAACAGACCCTATCCACCAAGTCAGTATCTTCGAAAAGAATGTCAAGGAAACGCACTACTGGAGAGGATTCAGCACGATCTCAACCTTCCAGTGAGGATTTACCATTGTGGGCTTTCTCTAAAAAGTGACCTTTCAAGTATTGCAGTGTAGCTACATTGTCAAGCTATTATAACAAACGCTTTGTAACACGAGGCTCATTCTTTTGTTGACGATTTAATTTTTTCCACCTGTTGTGATTTGAATTCATCTCACAGCACTTTGAATTCATGATTTCAATATTTCTATGTATTTCTTGTTTGAATGCTTCTGATGTTTTATCATTTCATGGATACTATTTGTGATTTGAACCAATGTCCAAGACTATTCAAATTAACGTGATATGCATTACAGTATGGTGCGATTGATTATCATGAATAGTGTCAAAAATCAAGGTACATGGCATGCAACAGCGTATCGACCATGCGGCATATGCACACCATGTAGCATGTTGTGCTACCCGGCGAATGGATGAAATTGGAGAGGAAATGTGCCCTGTCCTCCTTCATGAAAGGTATGAGGAAATAGCATATGACCTGTTACAGGCCATATGCCATGAAATGCCATGTTTCCTGAACCTATCCTATGAATTTCATGGTAGTGAAAATTCAGTTTTTGACACTGTGTTTCACTGTGCATAACACTGTTGGCAGGGAGGAGGTAACCACTCCAAAACATGTGAATTGTACTATCCGAGGAGCCGACCGACCACTACAGTTCCCACTCCATGTTTTGGAGCGAGTTAGCGGTAAATATACATACATAGTATAGAGGGAAATTTTTGCAGGACAAATTCAATTTCTGTGATGACAGACCACCTGTCTTATGTGTCCAAAACCTTGGGTGGTCATTTGTTACAGGTACCGCTGTTGTTTACATTTGTATAGCATACCTCAGAATATTGGCTTGGTGTGAACATCAAAGAACTGATAGTTAATTTCTAGAAATTCTGGATGGTTGTTGAGTATTACTGATTGTGTTCCTTTCCATTTGATTCAGGCAATTTACATAAAAGACTGTCTCCCCCAGCTACCAGTGACGTCGACAGTAGGCGTCTGAGACTAGAGGTGTACGGTATGTCTCCTACAATGTCATACACATATACTACATCACATGTACTCATGTGCCTATGTATGTACATGTATACTCATTAGTGTCCATACTGTATGTATGCATTTTATACTCCTTACAAAATTGAACAGAAGTGCATTTGGTACATACTGTGTACGTTATCTCAGTTTTATTAATGTTCACATATTGTGTACTTACAGTGTTCCAAGACACATACATGTAAACATTGTAAACAAACAGTGTTAACACAGTGGGCACACAGCGTCATGTACAGTACATGTCCATCTTTTGTCCTTTCTATAAGAGGTTATTTGTACGTGTGAACACAGGTATAAATTAACATTTATCAGTCTTGTATGTACTCATGCAAGAATGTGACAAAAAATGAGTTCGTTTCCTCATTTTCCTCAGGAGCAGTGTTTGATTCCAGAAAATTCATGAACATTTTCGAGGATCAATTCTGCAAATCTGTAGCAGCTAAGGACATAGCAGATAAACTGAAGATGAAACGTGTCATACCGGATTCCGTCTACCTGTATATTGTAAACAAGGAAACAACCGATGATCATGCCAATCGGAAGCTCTTCAGCCATCTCCATCAACACGGAGATCATTCCACCATTCAATTATTGTGTGACATCATGACCGATGAGCTAGGGTACCCCAACATGAACACTCTTGGTAGAGATATGAACGACCAACTCCCTTCCTCCAGCTAAGATACATAGGTCCTTAACACAATGTGAAGTGAATGTTTGTTTGTAATGCAGTGAGACTTGTTTTTCTAATTCATATTATAGTATATCTGTATGATAGTATCAATTTTTTTCTAATATACGTACATACATTGCATCCATCAGATTTCGTGTGTTTAATACGGTTGCTTAGTCCTGGTTAAATAGTTGCTTCAATTCATTTTAGATATGCGTGATATAAACTGCCATTTTTGCGTCATCCCTACATGTACGTATTATGCATGAAAACATTAAATTCAATACTTAATTTATAATAATGTACAGCTGTACATGTGGAATTCACCGCCGATCGTAATCTTTATAATTAAGGTATATATTGCATTGGGACCAGCTCTAAATATTCATAATTTGCAATTGCAATTGATCATGATCACTGTAAAGATATCAATTTTACCAACTATAGTATTTATGATATAATTATAATAATAATATTATGAATGACATTGTATGAAATAAAGTAAAATTAATGCACAATGCAATTATAATATTGTATTATACCACTTATGTGGAATTAAATTCAATATAATATTCTTATGGTACGTGGCTTAAAACATGTCCTTTAATATGAAAGGAGCTCGAGGCTGGCAATTCTCATGCTCACAGAGTCCTTTATTTTGAGTGGCCTTAGAACAGGTTCCACTGTACGTGGCGTGTAATTCCTATTGCATAATTGTGCAACTCTGTATGTACGTACGTATGTATGATCAATGGACTATGACATAATATAATAGCAAAAGGATTACTTAACTGGTAGCAAGGCTAACTTACTTCTCAAACCACCTTGTACACTGTGGTAAATCTGAAAGAGCTTGCAATCTTCACACTAATCAAGTGAGGAGTTGTTTGCTGTTGAATTTCAGCCGGTTTTACAATAATTATGACACATACAGTACATTGACATACATACACAGTATACAGTACATAGTATATACAGTACAAAATACGTACATTACATAAAATATAATTATAATATATGTTGTCATAGAGTACACACATAATATATAATATATAATATTATTGTATATATACATAATAGTAGTTATATGTAATATATAGCCAAAGTACATCTCGAGAGGTACTTTAGTTATTATGTGGCATGTTGTGTCAATCAGTTGCTATTAAACTTAATTCAAAGCGCACCTTTGCGATTTGGTTGAGCAATGATTGTCCACAATACAACATCCAATGAAGTGTGCACATCATGAATGTGTGCATTGCTTTTCCTTAGAAGTCGCCCACGCAACATACCACATATATTATTATACAGTACCCACGTACAGCATTTATCTAGTGCATATATAATATACACACTACGTACATGCACATAGTACACACAGTTGCACATCTATTATTTGATAATCCTATACACCCATGTACACAAAAATAGTACAATTCCCAATAACATGACATGTATAAGGTTAAGCTACTTTGTGGTCATATGAACATACTCAAAGGTTCAACACTTAATAATTCTTTATTACCCTATTTTCAGCTTAGCGACAGCAATATTATAGTTTGGGAAAACATTGTATCACAGGTGTGTGTGTGTGTGTGTGTGTGTGTGCGTGCGTGCGTGCGTGCATGTGTGTGCATGTGTGTGTGTGTGTGTGTGTGTGTGTGTGTGTGTGTGTGTGTGTGTTTGTGTGTTTGTGTGTGTGTGTGTGTGTGTGTGTGTGTGTGTGTGTGTGTGTGTGTGTGTGCGTGCGTGCGTGCGTGCATGTGTGTGCATGTGTGTGTGTGTGTGTGTGTGTGTGTGTGTGTGTGTGTGTTTGTGTGTGTGTGTGTGTGTGTGTGTGTGTGTGTGTGTGTGTGTGCATGTGTATGCGTATGTGAACGCATATCTGTGTGAGTACAGAGATTATGCACAGTCATACATCCGTTATGACCAAGGAGTTTCTTAGGGAAGTGTACATGGTCATGATCAAAGTATGATTTTAACTAGAAGGAGAATTGATAGATGGGAGAGTAATTATTGCAAATGTCAAAGATGGAATATTTGGGGGAGAGACAAAAGTTTTCAAAGCAACTACTACCAAACCACTGTCAACCCACTCTGACACCATTTAACCTATGGTGGGAGAGCACCATGCACAGAGGTGCCTTTCTCAAAATTAATAGAGCTACTTGGCCCATGCAGCAACAACAACGTGGGCGTATGCCAGACACATTACATACATAGACATGCATCCTCTTAGTGAACATTAGCTACTTCATTGCCTCCAATTGCCAATTTTCTATAATACTATTGCTACAAACACGTGCACCTGGTCAAGACCATGGGTACCATAATATAGTCCATGGTGAACAGGGCACATATACAATTGCAATGTTTTTACACAATGTATGTTAAGTTCATTCTCTTTATATTGACATGAATATGGAGTATAGATGATGACTTAGCAAAAATATAGGCTGGTTATTATTCATAGGCTCGAGCTAATTATTATTCATAGGATTGCACCACATGAATCACACCCAGTGCAAGGTACTAATTTTATGGGTAAAATTGCAATTTATGCTCTGTGAAATAAAGCAAGTATACATAATATTTATGCATAATAGTATGTGCATTTTTCACACTATAGTGAGGGTTTTATGCATACATTAATATTACTGTATAATGGAGCCGTTTCCATAGCAACCATATGCATTTTTACATAAAAAACGACATATTTATTATACTATCATTTGTATGTATGCATATCATGTATTACATAATAATTACGTACATTATAATAATACATGTATGCATGCTTATTAATTTTTAATATAGTTTATAGTTATGGGGTATAAGTACACATTTTATGTATAATATACGCATACAAAATATATAATTACAGCTCCTATAGTAGAAAATTGCACCTTGCTATATTACTTACTGTGTTATAATATTTCATGTAATTGAACAATTAGGAAATTTGCAATCAACTCCAACTGCCAAACTGTATGTAAAATGTCAATAATAATAATTATCATTCATTAATTAGTAATTCTGCACAATAAATAACATTTGAGTGGCTGCTGTGGTAATAACTTATTCCTAATCTACGGAGTAGTCAACAGCATGCATACAATGGGTTA
>OZ026564.1:1617173-1689091 GCA_964020155.1 Chondrilla cf. caribensis | reverse complement strand
TATTAAGGCCCAGCTTTCACAAACTTTGTTGTTTTATGTGAGAATTAAAATCTTACGACTTACTGATCCATTGATATTTCCAACATTAATACATTACAAATCACAACCAATAGAATCGAATTCAAATACAATTGGCAGTTAATTCCTCATTACTCTTGCATTGAAGGTTGCTACAAGAATATTAAATGCCGAGAATGCTTTGAGGTTATTACTCAGGCAGTTCCTTTGATGTATGACGTCATTGGGCAATAATATAAAAAATGGAATTATATATACTATTTTCATTTTCAATTCCTATAACCACCACCATTTTGTGTACCTTTCAGAATGAGATGGTAGCCAGACACAAGACGTCATTGTGCTGATATGTTTACAATAAAAGCAATTTCTGTGATGAGAGACCACCTGTCTTATGTGTCCAAAAACCTTGGGTGGTCATTTGTTACAGGTACCACTGTTGTTAACATTTGTATGGCATACCTCAGAATACCAGCTCGGTGTGAACAACAAAGAACTGATATTTAATTTCTAGAAATTCTGTATTGATATTGAGTATTACTAATTGTGTTCCTTTCCACTTAATTCAGGCAATGTACATAAAAGACGGCCTTCCTCAGCTACCAGTGACAGTAGGCGTCCGAGACTAAATGATGACATGTATGGTATGTCTCCTACACACGCAGTTCATGTGTAACACATACACATGTACTACATCACATGTACAAATGTGCCTATGTACATACATGTATATTCATTAGTGTCCATACTGTATGTATGCATTTTACACTTCTTACAAAATTGAGCAGAAGTACATTTGGTACATATTGTGTACGTTATCTTAGTTTTATTAATGTTCACATATTGTGTACTTACAGTGTTCCAAAACACATACATATAAACAATGTAAACAAACCGTGTTAACACAGTGGGCACACAGCATCATGTACAGTACATGTCCACCTTTTGTCCTTTCTATTAGAGATTATTTGTACGTGTGAAAACAGGTATAAATTAACATTTATCAGTCTTGTATGTACTCATGCAAGAATGTGACAAAAAATGAATTCAATTCACCATTTTCCTCAGGTGCAGTGTTTGATTCCAGACAATTCATGGACAGTTTCAAGGATGACTTCCTCAGATTCGTAGCGGCTAAGGACATAGCAGTCAAACTGAGGACGGAACATGTCATACCGGATTCCGTCCACCAGTATATTTTAAACCAGACAACAACCAATGATGATGCCAATCTAAAGCTCTTCAGCCATCTCCATCAACACGGAGCTCATTCCACCATTCAATCATTGTGTGACATCATGATCAATGAGCTAGGGTACCCCAACATGAACACTCTTGGTAGAACTATGAATAACCAACTCCCTGCCTCCAGCTATGGTACATAGGTCCTTAACACATACCAAATGTGAAGTGTATGTTTGTTTGTAATGCAGTGAGACTTGTTTTTCTAATTCATATTATAGTATATCTGTATGATAGTATCAATTTTTTTCTAATATACGTACATACAGAGCGTACATCAGATTTCGTGTGTTTAATACGGTTGCTTAGTCCTAGTAACTAGTTGCTTCAATTCAATTTAGATATGCATGATATAGACTGCCATTTTTGCATCATACGTACATGTACGTACGTGGTTGAAAACATTAAATTCAATACTTAATTTACAATAAGGTACAGCTGTACATGTGGAATTCACCGCCGATCGTAATCTTTATAATTAAGGTATATATTGCATTGGGAGCAGCTCTAAATATTCATAATTTGCAATTGCAATTGATCATGATCACTGTAAAGATGTCTATTTTACCAACTATAGTATTTATAATATAATTATAATAATAATATGAATGTATGAAATAAAGTAAAAATTAATGCACATGCATAATATTGTATCATACGTACCACTATTATGTGGAATTATAATTAAATTCAATAATATTATTATAATATTCTTATGGTACGTAGCTTAAAACATGTCCTTTAATATGAAAGGAGGCTGGCAATTTCCATGCTCACAGAGCTAGTCCTTTATTTTGAGTGGCCTTAGAACAGGTTCCACTGTACGTGGCATGTAATTCCTATTGCATAATGGGGCAACTCTGTACGTACGTATGTATGTATGATCAATGGACTATGACATAATTATTGCAAAGGACCACTTAACTGGTAGTATATAATATATCTAACTCACTTCTCAAATCACCTTGCACACTGCGGTAAATCTGAAAGAGCTTGCAATCTTCACACCAATCAAGTGAGGAGTTGTTTGCTGTTGAATTTCAGCCGGTTTTACAATAATGATGACACATACAGTACATTGACATACATACACAGTATACATAGTATATACAGTACAAAATACGTACATTACATAAAGTATATTATAATATATGTTATATCGCAAATTCAATGTAATTCACTAGCCAAATAATTTTTACACCAAACGTTTTGACAGCTGACTGCTGTCTTCTTCAGTGGTATGGAATACAGGGTATGAGTGCGTCTTTTATGCTTGTGGTGACAGGTGATGATAAGATGACGTGTGAATAATAATAAGGCGGGTGGTGAAATGATGTAAGAATAATAATAAGTACTGGGGGACTCTCACTAAGGGTTTCACTTGTAGGTATCTAGGTATGACGTTGTACTGTCTACATCTCCTGTTGAAAGTTGTGTGTTGCTTACCATATATACCACATATATTATACAGTACCCACGTAATTTTATCTAGTGCATATATAATACACACACTACGTACATGCACATAGTACACACAGTTTGCACATCTATTATTTGACAATCCTATATATACACCCATGTACACAAAAATAGTACAATTCCCGATAACATGACATGTATACATTAAGCTACTTTGTGGTCATATGAACATACTCAAAGGTTCAACACTTAATAATTCTTTACTACCCTATTTTCAGCTTAGCGACAGTTAGCAATAATATAGTTTGGGAAAACATTGTATCACAGGTGTGTGTGTGTGTGTGTGTGTGTGTGTGTGTGTGTGTGTGTGTGTGTGTGTATACATATGTGAACGCATCTCTGTGTGAGTACAGAGACTATGCACAGTCATATATCCGTTATGACCAAGGAGTTTCTTAGGGAAGTGTACATGGTCAAAGTATGGTTGTAACTAGAAGGAGAATTGATAAATGGGAGAGTAATTATTTCAAATGGCAAAGGGAGAGACAAAAGTTTTCAAAGCAACTACTATCAAACCACTGTGGGAGAGCGCCATGCACAGAGGTGCCTTTCTCAAATTTAATAGAGCTACTTGGCCCAGCAACAACAACGTGGGCGTGTGCCAGACACATTACGAACATAGACATGCATCCTCTTAGTGAACATTAGCTACTTCATTGCCTCCAATTGCCAATTTTCTATAATATTGCTGCAAACACCTGGTCAAGACCATGGGTATCATAATAGTCCATGGTGAACAGGGCACATGTACAATTGCAATGTTTTTACACAATGTATGTTAAGTTCATTCTCTTTATATTGACATGAATATGGAGTATGGATGATGACTTAACAAAAATATAGGCTCGTTATTATTCATAGGCTCATTATTATTCATAGGATTGCACCACATGAATCACACCCAGTGCAAGGTACTAATTTTATGGGTAAAATTGCAATTTATGCTCTGTGAAATAAAGCAAGTGTACATAATATTAATTTTATGCATAATAGTATGACATTGTGCATTTTTTCCACACTATGGTGAGAGTTTTATGCATACATTAATATTACTGTACAATGGAGCCGTTTCCATAGCAACCATATGCATTTTTACATTAAAAACGACATATATTTTTCATTATACTATCATTTGTATGTATGCATATTATGTATTACATAATAATTACGTACATTATAATAATACATGTATGCTAACACTAATTCTTTAATTATAGTAACTGTTTATAGCTATGGGGTATAGTACACATTTTATGTATAATATACGCATACGAAATATATTATATATAATTACAGCTCCTATTGGAAAATTGCATATTGGTATATTACTTACTGTGTTATAATATTTCATGTAATTGAACAATTAGGAAATTTGCAATCAACTCCAACTGCCAAACTGTATGTAAAATGTCAACAATAATAATTATCATTCATTAATTAATAATTCTGCACAATAAATAACATTTGAGTGGCTGCTGTGGTAATAACTTATTCCTAATCTACTGAGTAGTCAACAGCATGCATACAACGGGTCAATTTAAGTACTGGGACAACCATCGGAATCCCTCCCCATATCCTTCCCTCTTTCTGACAGAGCACATGAAGATTTCTATCGGTCTTCTTTGTAAGTCTTTCTTAGCGACAGTTCCTTTCCCTGTCGTAACCGTTTGGAGTCCAAATGTCTGTCTCAGCTCCTCCTCAGAGGCCGCCCCGGAGATGTCGATTTTGTTGCCGAGAATCAGCACCGGTGCATCCACGACCTGCTCATCTGCAAGCAGTCCAGCCAGTTCGTCCTTTGATTCTTCAAATCGATCTCTGTCGTTGGCGTCGATCATGAACACAATGGCATCCACTGCTGGGAAATAGTCTTTCCAGACACGCCTGGCTGTTCTATGACCACCAAGGTCAAAGGTCGTGAAGGTGATGCCACCTGCAGGGTACAAAGATCACTAAAATAACAAGTAATTCGAGTTCAAAAACTCGTGGGGCTGCCGCCCCCTGCACTCGAATTACTTGCGCGTATTTCTTAGGTTCAGAAGAACCTTCGCTGAAGTTATCACGTTTGGCGAAGCTTCAGCGCACGAATTCCAGCCCAAATTCAAATTGTCGGCATTCGAAATCGGCCATCTTTATTTCGCGCAATATAAATTCTAATATAAATTTATTGTTGCGGTTACGCGTAGGAACACATATTATATATATATATATCTATATATATATATATATATATATATATATATATATATATATATATCTATCGGACGAGCGTTATATACCGGAAGTCGAAATGAAAACAATATAGGGGCTGCCTGCGGCAGCCCCTAAAAACTAAAACAGCACTGCGGCTCATAGCATGTACCTATTGACATACTTCAAGCAATATGAACAAGGAAGAGCTATTTGAGTCTCACCAACTAGCCTTTAGTACCCATTGAACCCTTTATAACATGGTACAACTCAGGACAACGTATGTATGCCAGGCATTCTAAAATAATACCCTTGATAATTCTGTTATGGATAAATTTGATGTCATAGCTGTGTATTGTTATACAATTTACTTCTGATAATTAGTACATTACACGAAGTAGAAAGTAAACGTTCTATGCCGTAGCTATGCCCGTATTTGCTCCCGTACGTACGTACGCCTGTACTGTTTAGTAGGTAGATTCCTTGCAGATTGTCTATCGCCTTAAGTGCTAACTCCAGGGAATTCTCTGTAGTTTTCGTAGGTACTAGTTTAGTATGTTTTTTGAACACTTTTCAATGATTTCAAGCTCTCATTCAAGCCCAACGAAGACTCATGGTTATGTTTACGTTGTCACAGGAAAATGAAAGAAGGCTTCGAAGACAGTATAGCTCCGGTTGAAGGTCACACTATATCTGTGAAATTGAGGATCTAACATTTAACACTTCTTCAGTGTCAAATTCCACACATACGTATAATACGTACTATGCTATGCCCGTAGTTTGACCTGTACATTCTTATTTCTACGTACGTACTACTATCGGTAGATTATCCATACTTACAAAAATAGAATGCCTAGAACGTTTACTTTTTTTTTTTATTACCTTTTTTAAGATAGTGACAAGTGTGCATGGTTGGAATCAGATCGATGATATCAGTGTGTGATCCATTCATGACCCATACATGCTGCAGCCGCACTAGTCTTGTACCCAGCCAATATTTGTGTATCGTGTTTACACATTCTAAATACAGAGCCAAACACGTGCAAGATGCACAAACATGCGGGAATAACATATAGTATGGATATGGAATCTTATTTAACGTGGGTGAGCCTTTAGCCCTGGGGGCTACTATACTAGGCGCCCACCAAGTAAGAGACTATGGATGCATCTAGGTAGCCTCAAGGCTGATCAGGAGTGCTGAACTACTCTAGTGATGTACGTGTGCAAGCTTCAAAACTAACACAGCACAAATGAGTTTTTACACTATGGAAAGATCCAGTGGATGAGGAAAAAAGAACAGACACACTGACCATATTGATCGATGACGTCAGTATGACATCATACTTGCTCTGTTACAGTAAGGATGAGGGTAGAGGTAGAGTTTGGATTTGGGGTTGGGGTTAGATCTGGGATCCTTTTCTGACTTGGAATATTTTGGTCAGATCCGCCCACCCCTAACACTTCTCTAATGGAGCAAGTACAACGCCATCGATCAATATGGCTAGTGGGTCAGTTCTATGTACCTGATCCGACCAAGTAGTTGTGTGTAGGGCTGGTGAATTTTGAACATGCTTTCGATGTCAAATGGCCACAATACAAAATGACTTGTAATATACGTACAGACAGACCTATACAGTGAGTATTCTTAGTAGAGAAAGGTAAGATTGAAAGAGCAAAGAAAGACTGTATACTGTAAGGAAACCATCTACATACGTACGTAGGTACGACGGTTGTTAAAATGGACGGTAGTAGAATAACCCCGGTTTAGAGACCCATACCTAAACATTTCTCCGCTCGTTCTGAGTGGACCCAGGCGAAAAGGTGGAGTGGGTGTCGTTAATGACAGTCCATATTCACTCATTGACAATTCTTGTCTTCAAACATCGAACCACATCTAGGCTGATAACTATTATTTGGATTCTGTGTTAAGACTTTCGAGAATATCAATTCCTAGCTATCCCGCTCTCCCCAATCATACTTCATTTCTTTCTCACCTAAGCTGAGTTCTTCCTTTGTCGGGTGAAGAGTTGGCGGGTGTTGTCCAAGTCGATCGTCTCTCAACATGTGCAACAATGTAGTTTTCCCGGCGTTGTCTAGCCCTAAAAATACCAATTTCCCGGACTTCTTGTACAGTCCAAGATACTGTAATACGCCCGAGAACCATTCCCAAAGAAACATCCTGAAGACAGCGTCCTTACTTCGAATTCGTTACGAAATGCTTGAATCAAGTATTCTTAGCGACTACAGCAATTGTGGCCTACGTTCACAAAATGACGTCAAACAGTTTGGTCACGCCTACTACAAACTACAGGAAATTACCACTAAGGGCTACATACGTATAATAATATGTACTTCTGATAAACAGATAGTTTCAAATCTATACTCTATGTTCAACACATTTATGCCTATTACTACCATTTTCTGGTTGTCTGCAAACGGATATTCTTTAGCTGGTTTCTTGCTTTGTTCAGTTCTCTCTCTTTGGCTGTAATCTTTTCCACAATATCCAACTCGGCTGCCATTCTCTTGGCCATGGACAACTTAACAGCTCCCGGTTTGAAGTCTGAGATATCGTCATGGCTCTGTTTGGCAGCGTTGGCAGCCCTCACCAGCGTTTCAGTAGCCCTTTTGACAGAACCGCCTGCCAACTGTGAAAAAGAACATGAATATTCACCACAGCTTACAACAGTCAGAACTCTGTACAACAGCACTAGATGGAACCTGTTTTGGAGGTCACGTTTAGGATCTGAAAAAGTGTCTGTTATAGAGAGGCAGTCTGTTCAAACTGTTTGAATTGTACACTACTACTAGCCTTATTCATGTTCATCTTGAAGCATAGAGACATGTTATCATAACACCCTCTCATAAAAAGTATGTATTTACGTATATACCTACAAGCAAACGTACCTGGAGACGTCTATTGTTTTCACTTCTAACGTCGGATTTCACTTGACAAGCTATCAAAAGTTGTGCAGTAGAAGAAGCAACAGACTTAGCAGCAGCAATCAGCTTTTCCTCAGAAGCTTGACCTTGCACCGAAAGGTTTGATACTTCACACAAATTGCTGGTAGCCGTGGCAACCAACTTGCCCTAATATGGAAAGATGAACAATCAGTGAGTGTGTTATGATTGGATCAAACAGGGACATAGTCTGACTTACAGCAGAAACAAGACCTTCTGACCACTGGTAGTCCTCACTTCGTGCATCAAAAACTCTCACCTGTGAATGAAAGAAGTAAAAATACCAGTTAAAACATATACACTCCACTAATGTGACCATGGATTTTCCCATATGAAAAAAAAAAACAATATGGATCAAATCAACCACTACGTGCTTGTATGTGTGTGTATATTGTTTGAATGTTTGTATGTACAATTGGACAGGTGTGTGTGTGTGTGTGTGTGCGCGCGCGCGCACGTTTGTGTGTGTGTGTGTGTGCATGCGTGTGTGTGTGTGTGTGTGTGTGTGTGTGTGTGTGTGTGTGTGCGTGTGTGTGTGTGTGTGTGTGTGTGTGTATGAAGACAATTGGACAGTAATAAAGGGCTCATTCCAAACACCTCTTCAAAACTACCCATCCCTTGCTGCGAATCTCAACCGGAAAAACCACCTAATGTAAAGTTTCGAATAAATTGTTCACTAAACTAACCCTGCCTTGGGCAACCAGTTCCCTTTGTGAGTCTGTAGCAGCTTTCAGCAGCTGACTTGTTGCCTTGGCGATGTTCATGGTGGCTTCCACTATCTGCTCATCCACAGTGAGGCTCTCATCCACTTTCTAAAATAAACAATTGGATGCTGACACTACACCATTATGGACACTAGCTTTGAAGTAACAAACCACTGTAGGTCTTGGCTGGAGTTCGTCAAGCTTTTTGGCAGCAGCTTCAATCTGTGCAGCGGCTTTTATGAGCTCACTCTCGGCAAGCACAGTGGGATCTTCCGGGTTCACCCAGTCTGGTCCCTTCAGGGCCTCGGCAGAGCTGACGATATCAGCTACGGCAGCAGCAATTTCACGTGACAGCGGCAGCAATTTTTGCTTTTTCTCATACGTGGGTTTCTTGACAACCTCGTGGACGTGTTCCAGCAAAGTCTTGAAGGCCACTGCACAGTCACTACCAGATTTGAGAACTTGATCTCTGAGTTCCTTCGTCTCCGCCTTGTAGGCTGCAGCCTAAAAAATACATACAAAATGAACAGTGAAGTTCAATACTAGTAATTTCACCCATTGCCAGCTTGATGATGATTTCCTGAATGTATATCAACCTCTGTTAAAGTGAAATTTTGCTAACAACGAGCATTATACATGCTATAAAAACACAGTGTTACTGGATAATAATAATAAACACTACATGGGTTGCCATTGCTGTTAGTGCTGTTAGTAGTGAAGGATCAACGTTGCTTACAAATTTTGAGTAAGTTTGTGCAAGATAACTTGGCAGTACGTATCTCAGCATCTTCCTGTTTATCACATCATATGTGCATATAACGTAGCAGGGAATATCGCATGACCCTACATCCTTAACATAATTCACAAGCTCCTCACAACTAATGTACGGAAAATGAATGAATAGAATCATGCTTTATGACAAATGCTCTTTGTAAGCAAAGATTCTCTTCAATAGAGCTTAGTATATGTACAGAGAATACTCGCTGAGCTGGCAAACTCTTTCATCCACCAATGATCCCCAAAACCAATACAATAGTGAGAATTCACTTCACATGGAGTTGGGTGCATCACTACAAATGAGGCTAATCGATTCACAAAATGTGAACTAACTAAAAGATCTATTGTAACCGAGTCTGTTGCTACAACTCACTTTGCAATACTTCAACATGTCGGCAATGGCAGTTCTCGACATGTTGGCTGTTGCAGTCACATCTTCTTGGCGAGTTGAATTACCAGCAGACACAGCTTTGGCGGTTGCCATAGTCACGGCATTCGTGCTACGAATCAGCTGCTCCGGAGTTGCCATGACCTTGGGCACTTCAGGGGTTTCATGGTCCTTGAACAAATAACAGATAAATATACAGTTACAGGACAATAAACACTGTAAATATGGGATGCACTACGTACAGAGATTTCAGAGGCTATTCTTTCTATTGCATTCTCAAGAGTTCGGACCCCCTTGCCAGCTTCATCTTCAACGTTCTTCACTGTCTTCAGCAGCGAGGACACACTGGTCACCATATTCTACAACCGAGACACCGAGGTGAGGTGAACACAAAACATACAGTGTACATGCAAAGTGAAACATGCATTATTAGTCATTTTATCTAAAATTTTTTCTTGTTGATCCATCACTGATATACATATCTGTAAAATATATTATCCACCACAATTTCCCGTACAATTATTAAATAAGTAAATAACGAAGATACAGCTAATCTACCAATTGCATTAATTCACTATATTTTGGAGAAGAATTATGGTGAATCCATGTACTGTAATTTAATTTTTTTTGATTACTATAATGAATTTAGAGAGGTAATTTGGGATAATTTGAACAAATTAACGCAGTGGAACCTCTCTATTACAAATCTCTGAATTGCAGAAACCTCTATAATAAGGACACCATTCTGTGTCCCAGTGTAGTACTGTGGTGTATTAAGTGACCTCTGAATAGAGGAAACCTCTGTAATAAGGACTAAAATCAAGGTCCCAAAGTGTCCTTAATAGAGAGGCTCCACTGTAGATAGAAACAAGCTACTTTCAGCATAATTTTTTGAACTATGAACACCTGTTGTATAAGACACTTATACGTATATTCTCTGAATCACACAGCTTTTATACCTGCATAGTTTTACAGGTATAGTGTGTAGTTTTACAGGTATAGTTTTAAAGCCCACATCAGTCTGTGAATTGTACAAGCAGCTATGGAATGCCCGTAGTACACCGACCTTCCCCTCCACATACCACAATCAGGTACAAATACATCTCACATGCAGCACCTCACCTTGGCTGATGTTTTCAATGTGTCCATAGTAGGGTCATTCACAGGTTTGCCTGCAGCAGCTTTGGTGGCTGAAATGAGGTCGTTCAAGGACTGGGCAACATCCTTGGCTGCGTTCAAAAGCAGGACCTGGAACAGCAACAAAGAGACGGGTATAGCAGAAGATTCCTCACCACAGTTGGTACATCACACACACACACACACACACACACACACACACACACACACACACACACACACAGTTGAAACGCCCACCCCACGGACGCAATTCCCACAGTGTCACACCTTGCATCCAATCATGTAACTCCCCACAACGGAAACATAATAACTCAATAACGTGTTGGAAAAAGTACAGTGATATATAGTTTTGTTGACTACTGAAAGGAACGCTTGAAATAACCCCCAAACCCCTTAGAACGGTCCAAGGCAGCCGCTAAGGAATTTTAGCAAGTTTGAGAGTAATTGTTTGCTAAACTGAAGGAGGCGTTTGTCAACAAACAGAGTATAAATAAATTATTCTAAGATACGCAGATATGTACGTACATATGTACCTATAATATTACTGGATATGTATCAAACCGAAGGATTTGTCCACAAGGAACAAACTTGCATCAAAATTATAATACACTAGTTAGGCTTAATACGTCAAGTATCCATGATAACATCATGTAGGTTCTATCAATGTGTTTACTTACCTGAGCCTCGATGTCATCCGGACCAAGGAAGCTTGCACCCAACTTGATGTATTCGGTTTCCTTGGTGATAGTGGTGACGGCCTTTATCGCTGCTTCAGCCAAGCGTTCCTGGGTCAAGCCAGCCGCTCCAACGAGATTCTTGGTGTCTTCAACAAGGACCTACAGTGAGGCATGACAAAGGCATCAAGCAATGTTCTTAGAGGAAAACCGACATAAACAGTCACTTTAGCATTCAGTAGGATGTTCTCCCGGTGTTCAGTGAAGCCTTTATCAGAGGTCTCCTGCAATGCACCTGCAGCTGCAAACATGGCGGTGGTTTCCAAGTCCCCAATGAGCCCTCGGATGGTGGAAATGGCTTCGTTGCATGCTTGCGTTCCCTTTGAACCGCTCTTCAGAGCAGCAATCATATTGGAGACCTTAGGAGCAAGTACAGGCAGTAAAACAGCTGCAATAGGGCGTAGGTATGAACCTATTATGTGTGCATCATACCTTCTCCAGCTCTGCCTTACTGCAATTGAGCAGTGTCCGTTTAGAGCCCGAGTCATCTGGATTAGAAGCAACTGCAGACAACGTTGATAGGAAGTCAACAGTGGTGGTCCCCAAACTACAGACACACTTCTTGAGACGTATGGCAACCTACAACCACAAGTAAACATGTCCATTCATACTACATTCATATGTCAGAGTCGGAATAGAAACACTTGAATGCATACTTCAGGCGTTTCTGTTGCCCCAATAGCTCCGCGGGTCTCATCGGCAAGTTGGCAGTAGGCATCGCTCAGCTCCTTGGCGTCAACGGTGAGGGCGCTTGGGTCTTGGCTGGTGTGAACGGCAATTTCCTGACTCTTTTTGGCCACCAACTTGCACAGGTCAAACATACTCTCCTGGTAGTCAGTGAAACTCTTAGAACTCTCTGGAGCTATTTCATCGACCTAGGTATGTAAGTACATGGATACAATAAACATAAGATTCAATCCAAAATACATCTATTCATCCATTACAGATGAGGTCGAAATAAAGTAGAAGACCATTGGAAGACCACTCAAGTAATGGGACCACCTCAGTAATAGGACCACCTCAGTAATGGGACCACCTCAGTAACAGGACCACCTCAGTAACGGGACCACCTCAGCAACGGAACCACTTTGGAAACAGAACTACATTAGTAATAGAACCTCATCAGCAATAGTACCACCTCAGTAATTGGACAACCTCGGCAATTAGACCACCTCAGTAATAGGAATGCCTCAGTAATGAGACTACTTAAGGTAATAACAAGACCACACACATTTTGTACACACATTGTCGTATCTACATACATAAATTAATGGGGATGCAGTGAAGTGAATCAAATACAAACGTCAAGTCCTCACAACGTAGCAAAGAGT
Organism: Chondrilla cf. caribensis; assembly: GCA_964020155.1. Classification (NCBI taxonomy): domain Eukaryota; kingdom Metazoa; phylum Porifera; class Demospongiae; order Chondrillida; family Chondrillidae; genus Chondrilla; species Chondrilla cf. caribensis. Next base: position 1,676,133 of record OZ026564.1, on the reverse strand, counting down.
ACATAAATCTGATTTATATAACAAATGGAGGAGCTGACCATGACCTACCCTTGCTGAGGCTTTGGTGACTTCGTCCATCAAAGCGTTGACAAGAACCACTTCGCTGCCAGCACTCTGGATGGTTTCGGACAGTTCTCTCACCGCATTCTTCACGAGCTCCCCCGCCTCGTTCACTTCATCTTGGGAGGTAGACTACAACAAACACACACTCATTTCACCACACTTGTACCCACAACAAATACTCATTCACGAGGCATACTTTAGGGTTTCCTCCTGCTTCCTTTGATGCGTACAACAGCTGCAGAGCAGACTCTATGACAGTTTTTATTTCTTCAACAAGAGACATTTGTAACTGAGAGCTTTGTGTCCTGGAAATGAGACCAATGGCAGCGGCTGCCAGCTGTGGGAACTGGTTGGCGAGTGCTGTGACCCTGTGTCCGAGGTTCTCTGCTTCTCCCAAAGCGGCTATTGTCAACGGGTCAACGATTTCACCAATTTCACTGGCAGACTGCAAAACACGATCTTGAAACCCTTCGAGACTGCTGGAAGCCATGGGTGGTAGATTCTGAGACAACACTGCCATTCCAGCCTTATCCATTTTGCCCAAAGTGGCCATTAACAGTTCAATTGCCTTTTCACATTCACGTTGTCCAGGAGCTTTTTCCCTGTTAACAAGTAGGGTTGGTAAAAGACATAACAAGCAATCAGTGACAGTAGCTATTGTCACATTTTACAACACGTTCACATCAAATACAGTGGGACCTCTCTATTACAAACCTCTGAATTGCAGAAACCTCTATAATAAGGACACCATTCTGTGTCCCAGTGTAGTACTGTAGCGTATCAAATTACCTCTGAATTGAGGAAACTTCTGTAATAAGGACTAAAATTAAGGTCCCAAAGTGTCCTTAATAGAGAGGTTCCACTGTATTCAAAACAACCAACATACTTCAATGCTGTAATCAGCGTTCTGACGGCTTCACCCAGTGCCTTAGCTTGGGCAGCTATCTGTTGCCAAGTAGCAGCATCGTTTGGGTTGACAGCCAGACTCTTGGCAGCTGCTAGGAGACTACAGCTGGAGGCAATGACAGACTTCCCTCCCAACAAAATGGGCTGCATCTCTTCTCGACCCTACATACCCAATAGAATACAACATGTGATAGTTGAAGTATGTACCTCTGGTTGGGCTGTGGCAGATATATGGATATTTTGGCTAAGCTTGCATCAACAATCAAGCCAAGGTGTCTGTATCTGCTACAGTCCTCCAGTAGAAGTACTTTAGTTGTTATGTGGTATGTTTCCATATAAAACAATATGAATGTTTACTAACTCTCATGCAGCAATGCTATTATAGTTGGAGAATGAGTTGTTGGGCAATTGACTGACTAGTTTCAACAACAATTACAAGTGTGGAATAGCAAAGGAAATCATGCCAATAGCACAGATATTTGAACATTGATCTGCCCATGCAACATACCACACACGCATAATACAATAAGTATACACTTATACATACACATGTGATATTGAAATGCTTGCATACCTTTTCTCCAATAACAGCACGAGTTGAGCAGAATTGAGGAGAAGATGCAAATGTTGTCAAAGCATCCACCGACTCAATCAGGGGCTTGGTGGTTGAGGCACACGCCTCCCTAGATAGCGAAAACAAACAGAACTTCAGGATAACAAGCAAGCTTTACAGACATTGCTTCAAATTGAACTGATAAGAGGAAAAAGAATCCATTACAAGTGTGGCTTGGCTGTGCCTTGATAGACAGGAAGAAATTTAAATCGGCCAACTAGCTTTGTTCGGCTTGGATTAACAAGTGAGGAAGATGCTATTAATGAGGCTGGTGAAAGTGACGATATTGAAAATAGAGTTTTGGCTCAATGTGAATGCATACCATCCCTAGAAATTAGATGAAGTCTACACTGGCAGAATACATGAACACGCTATAGATGAACAATGAAATACCAAGGTTTACCTATTTTGACTAATGTCCCATGATTGCTGCTTTCAAAGGCTGTTAATGGGCATCTGTCAACGTCCATGATTGGGTGATAATTGACATCAGTCAATAAACCTGAACCCTGGTCTCCTAATTCAACCATTACTACATCATGTTTCACATTATTCCATTCTAGTTAATATTACATAGCAATCTGATCTGTGCCATTTTTCAAATGAGTGAAACAATATTATAACATTTTCACTGTTGATCGAGATCACCCATTTGCATGCAGTAGGTACGTTCAACTGCACAAACACAATCTCCACCTGTTCTCAGGGGTGAGTTGCCCTGCCAAAGCCTTGATGTTCTTCACCAAGTTGGCAGTGTTGTTTGCCACTTCTTTGGCTGCCGTGACAAAGTGCCTCTTAGCCACTGGGTTGGACGTACGCTGGGAAGCAGTTTTGCAAGCATTGCACAACACACTTGTGTGTTTCGCAATGACAGTAGCTGCAGCAAGGACCTGGCACAAAAACAGTAGGAACTTTTTATAAAAGTAGCTACGATTTGGAGAAAATAACTTGCATCTAACCTGCTGTTGGTTCGAAGATGGATTGAGCAAACTTTGACATGCAATGCTGATTGCTTGGCTTGCCCGTGCAAATGAACTCTGGTCAATAAGTCCTTGCTGGGCAGCAGTGCTGGTGGAATCTCCTATCCCCACCAGGTAGGCACTCTAAGGACATGCAAAACAATCATAATCTCTGAACATACTCACACTGCGTCCATGGTCAGTTTATTATGTCAGAAGGACTGAGCAATTGTTACAAAGTAGTTGACAATGAGATAACTACAGCATGCAATAAAAGGAAGTTCTCGTATGCAACACATACAGGCAAACATTGAGCATTCCAATAAACCATTCCATTTTCATAGAATGATTTGCTCATACGTATGTATGTAATTAGGGCTTTTCCAGACTTATAATAAACCTAAATATCACCTCAATTCAACTGAAAATACATGTATGAGATTTTCTAGTTCCTTTTCAATCCTGTTCTGTTTAATATTTCATAGATGATAAAATACAAAGACATGTTTTGGCAGTGCAGCATGAACATCAATTTATTGCCTACATCAAGATGTACATTATTATTGCTCATAACAATGCAGCCATTTTCAGCTTCACACAGAGAACAACACAGGATTGAATACAACATAACGGAGCCCTCTAGTCTCACATAGCCCAGACCCACTTCTCTCCTCCCTATTTAAATAGTGATGTCATGTAGTCGGCATGACGTCATAATTAAACATGGAGGTGAGAAGCTAGTCTGGGCTACGAGAGACTAACGGAGCCCAGGAGTGCGCTGACCTGTGCTGTGGATTCCGTGATTTGGCACACTGCATTGCTCAGGTTGATGACCTCGACAGCCAACTGGTCCATATCCCCATTTTTGGCATGAAGTGGGATCTGAGCACCTGTTTGAGCTACAACCTGTGGACGTGACCAACATGCACAAAGTCAATCAGAGGAGATATTGTGTATGGACGGTACCAATCGTACAAAACTGGACGTTCAACAGCTGTACCTATTTCCTGAAAATGCACAAAGGATTGATACATGCCAGACAGATACGGCTAGGTGTGACCATTCTTTTGCTTACCTTATGCTCTACTCAAAACCATGGAGTGTTATTTCAATACGTGTTTGACTGCTACTAGAGCTTTAGTAGAGAAATCGTATTTGAAGTACAGCATGTTCTGTGGGTCATGCGAATTCTCAGTGGGACACCTAAACTATAAAGCTAAACCCACTAGGGCACTCCACGGATACCTTTCAGGTTGTTTGGTGAGTTCGACGTCAGTCGCGATCGAAAATTATAGTGAAAATACACAATCCCAATCACTACGTACGTAGGTGCACATTTCTGACAATCATCAATTTTGGCGACCTTAGTGAGTACAGGTACAGAACAGGTACGGGTATGCCGTTGAATGTTTAGTTTGCATGATTGGTACTGTAATTAATATAAATCCACTGGATTATGAGGGAAAATAGACGTGTACAGTAGATATAACATATGAAATGCGAGAAATGATTTGATAAGGTGAGCTTCTCAATACACTACAGGAGAATGGCTTACTTACTTGAGATCTCTCAGAAACTATCTCCAGGCACTCATAATAAATGACATCGTTCACAGACTCAGAGGGTGACTCCAGCAGAGTAGCTGCAGCCTAGGGCACAGAGAACAACACAAAAGGTGTGAGAAACTGCAGGTCATCACACATGAATGCTACTTGGAATTGTACATGTTGTCACACATAACGGCTTCTGAAATTGTACATGTTGTCGTACATGAACATCACATGAATTACTTTACTCACCTCAATCTTTCTCAAAGCGTTGTCACACTCTCGCTGACCAGGTCCATAGCTTGTGCACACATTCAGGAGTTCATTGATTGAATCAGTAACAGCCCTGCAGTTATAACAATATTGCATGCAGCGTGTACGTACCTGCAAATTGGTACACGTTTCACAGTACAAACACACCTTGCAGCAGCTGTCAACTGGTTCATTGCGTTGGGAGCATTCGGGTCAGCACTCAGGGACTTTGCGGCCAAAAGCAACTTGCTGGAACTGACGGAAATAGTCCTCAGATACCCAATAACAGAATCTTGTGTCTGCTTGTCATGGGATGCACCAGCCAAAGTTAAACCTGCGAACATTGCACAAGGGTGAATCAATAGAACAGACGTCAGGGCAGTGCGTGGACAAACCATGTTGCAAAACGTCCTGGTACTTGAGACTCATGTTCTTAGCAGCAATAGCTAGTTCATCAGGGGTGCCTCGTGCGGCAGTGAAGAGTGAGGCGGCAGACTCATTCAGGGAAGCTGCAACGACCTTCATCTTGGATTGGAGGACGTGGTACGCCTCACCATGACTCGGAGGGAACTACAAAGACACAACCAGCGGTATTGGGTGGAGCCATAACTGGACAAAGGGGCAGTTATTCACACATACCTGGTACTTCTGCAGAGCCTGGCTGGACTCGGCTATCACTCTGATGGCATGGTCTACATCTCTCTGTCCGGGTAGGCAGTTGACAACCTGATTCAAGGCCTGGGAAACAGCCTTGGCAGCCTGGTGGGAAGACAAAAACAGGAATTACGTACACTGGGCATGTTTGTTTGTGAGCAAAGAATGTGCTACATTCATCTTCAATAATAATAGTAAACCTTCTGTAAAAGATATGACTTCTGTTTCTGAGAATAGGCTTTTCCATTTCACACGCCGATATTCCATTATTGATGTAATATTTAATGATCAATATCATTACTGGCACACAATCATTAAACAATAAATGTTAATGAAGAGCTTAATTCGAATATTATTATATAGGGCCACTGCACTCTTTAATGCAGATGACATGAAAATGGCAAATTGTATTGCAAATTCTGTCCATTGATGGAGTTTTACGTCTGCAAAAGTATCTGGAAGGTACTTTTGGGATTAGCTTTATAAAGAAAAAGAGTGTCAATAACATAGAAAAGTTCCGTTCCTCTGTGGAAATGTGACCAGCAAGTGAGCTTATTCTAGGATTACACCTGAGGGAAGCTATTTAACCCCCATCACATAGATTCCATAACCTCTTCCAATTTCCTCAATTACAGGAGTCATCTCCACTACGTCTGTTATCAGTAGATGTGCAATCTCTGAACATTCTATACAAACATGCTGTACTATGCAGCAGTGGGATAAAAGCACAAGCACGTACTTGAGCAAGTCTGAGTTGCTTATTCGGCTGATTTGGTACTTCCACAGACGTTTTGGCTTCTCGGATCAAAGAAACAGATTGTTCCATCACTTGCTTTGAAGACTGAAGGATGTACTCTTGTGTGCCTTTGTCAGTGGTGCCAGCTGCTACTCCCCTGACCGATTTCCCCAGCACCTACAGGAGACAGATTCACAGACTCTTGATACAAACTTGACACATGAACGGGATTCAGGATTGGACTGATTCCACCAGCAATTCTAAACTTATCAAGTTTGATTTTTTCAATGTTACACTTCCCCATAACCCTTCTGCTTGGTCAGTGTTTACTTACTGATATAAAAATTTTCATACACACACTAGCAACCATTGTTAGGAATTAAGGTTCAAGTCCCATTTGTTTCCACAAAAATAAGTTGAAAATGGGCTCAAAATGTGTACGCACGTATGTGCCCAGATATCACTATTCATCTTGGTTGTCTGGTAATGTACACTAAATGCGATTATAACATGTTATTCATCTCTTGATGAGTGGTACAGCACTATGCACTGACATGAATTGCGGACAACAGTATCAATGGAAGTGCAGCTGCACACCTTGCCTAATGCCCTTCCCCCAAAATAAACACACTCTGACAATTTCTTGTGTGCACTGACAAAGATGTATTAAAAAACACGAGAATCTTTCCAATTTTTAAGGCTTTTGGAATTTTCTCCTAGGAATACACAACTTCATGCTATTGGATCTGCAGTCAATAATTTATTACTACAGTGTTAAGATAAACAACCAACCAATACTCACTTTCAGTGAATTAGCTGTCTCTCTAGCTGCAACTCCAGTGTAGGATTCGTTGCCTTGATTAGCTGCTGTTAACAACTGGGCCATGGAGGATCCAACTGCTTTTGAAATAGCACCCAATTCCAAAGCACTTGATGAAACCTGTGGACATTACAAACAAGCCAGATAATTACTAAATTAAACTACGCAGACTGACACGAGAAAAAGAAAGAAAATCTCACAGTCTCTCCTGGGAGCAACAGGAGCTTCCCAGCAGCTGCTTCACGCTTGTACATATCCATATCTCGGGAGAGTTGCTGGACCAGGTCAATGGCACTATCGATCTCCAGTGAGCCACACACTTCAGCAGCCTACGAGGAGCCACAGACACAACAGGGTGACAATAAAAGCAAGAATTGCTATGAAAAACAGATTCATCAGACAATACTAAAAAGAAAAAAAAACTAATCCAACCTTGCTCGAAGCATTCCTGAGTTCTGCAAGAGCTTGGGCAGTTGCTTTGGCAAAATTTCCCAGCTGAAGAGCAGCAGCTTGGTCGCTGACGGTTGGAACGGCTGCTTTCGAGGCAGCAACCAGACGCCCAGCAGGCTGGTTGGAAATGAGAGAGGGAACAAAATTACACAGTTGTACAGAGGTGTATGTTCATGGGACCCCACTACTCACCGCCAACAATGACTGCGAACCATTGATCAGACCAAGTTGAGTGCTAGCCATGTCAGGTTGACTGACGGAGGCTCGTACACACTGCACCAGGTGGGACACTTGCTCTGAAACAGCCTAAAATCATAGATATTAGTAGAAACGTTAACATTGTGCGATTGGTAATCATCAAGAACAAAACGTTTACATAACTAGTTCAGACAAAGTCATTAGGCCCTTGCCAATTTGGTTCATATACCAGTACATGCATACACATACAAGGTGTATTCAAACTAGTGTCATCATGCAAATGTGTGAGTAAGGATGATGCGACTGAAGGTACCACATCATTGGTGTGGTGTTGGTGCGTTGGATACATTTTGAAAGGACTTTGAGTGAGGTAGATTCAACAAGACTTCCTTCCTTGGACAAGGAAGGCCCTAAGGCCTACAAGGTTCTCATGTAGTAACTAGTAGAAAGGGGACTACAACAGTGACACAAGAACATAAAGGCTTGTAGGAAGGAGGTGTGCCAGTAGAAAATACTATATACTGAAGAAGACTCAAAGTCATAGTCCTCCGAGAATGGTCTCAAACATACCAACAACAGACCTGTTTGTGTCTATGAAGACCATGCAAACACGAGACTTTCCCTGGTTCGTAGTCGCCTACTAGTCGGTCAAGTGGAACAAACTTCAGTGAGGACAGGTATAGCTAGATGGATATATCCACATCCTGACCAGAATACAGCAGGTCCCACTAGTGAGGGTCTCGCTCCAGCTCACCTTGGTAAGTACCACACATACATACGTACATACCTTGCATTGTGCCATCAGTTGCTGCTGTGAGGATTCGTTGGTATTACTTGTCCCGCCACCTTGGGCAGCTGCTATTAGTTGAGTACTGATGGTGCAGGCATGCCTGCAAGCAATTTCCAGCTTACGTACAGCTCTCTTCTTCAACACTGCAGTTGCAGTAGAGTTAGTTATGTTACGAAGTTCAACAGCATTGTCTTGAAGATTCTGTTGAGCAGTCGGATCACCAGAGTTCTTTGCTGCTCCCTGTAACAATTGAGGGTGAGTTGGAATCACAAGAGATGACAACATAAGACCTCCCCAAGTATACAACACACACCTTTGCTGACTCCACCATTCTTGACGTAGCATCGGCCAGAGACTTTGCGGCATCCAAAAGCTTCTTGCGGGCATCTGCATCACTCTCACTCTCTGCCTCCAACTTGATAGAATTCACCAAAGACTGAGTGGCCTACAAAACAATTTGTTACAGTTGCTAGTTGACCACAGTAGAAATTTGTTATAACAAACTATAACGTAACCACAAAACCAGCTCTTGCTAGTCAGGATATACTTGCTATATGTACACTACTACAAAAAAAACAAAGCGTGCACCAAAATGTATTCGTATCAAACGACAATTTGTCTTGAAGGTGTTTCTACTTTAGCTACTTACAGACTTTGACCTCTACACAACAAGTGTAGAGGTTAAGGTGTATAATGGTGTGATAAGCATCACCACTGATATGGCGATGCTTATCTAAACCATTGCAGATACACAACTCACTTCTGCCAAACGTTTGGCTTGAGAAACCATCTCCTGAGCATTCCCCAGAGCATTAACCAAGCTCTCTGATGACGCTATGATAACTTCACATGCCTCTTCGTATTGACTGTTATCAGAAACCTTCAAGCCTTCTCTGATCTGTGTTATGAGTGAGTGTAGTGCCTGAGTAACAGCTGTAGCTGCAGCCCCCAAATCACGAAGGGCATCATCATCATCACAGGCAGCCTGCAGAGGAAGATGGCAACCCTTATGAACAGTGAATACAGCAATGATTGCCAGAAAACCATTCAAAGATCATTCAATGTCATTAACAAATTCCAGTAAAAATGCATGGCTCCTATGGCACTGGAAACTCGGTTTTTTTATAGCTTGTTGTGTACCATAATGGACGTGTTTGTTCTTTAAAGGACATAACTACCAAAGAAAGCGTCCTCTTAGTTACTTTCCCCAATAATATGAAGGCTTCTAAGGGGTCATTGATAGTTACAAAGTTGAAAATATGAGCTGTATTGAGGCTTTTTGAAGTTATCCTAATTCGCATTGCAAATGTCTGACATGTTTGCAATCACTACAAACATTGTTCCTGAAAGGTTTCTGAAAGTGGAAACAAAATAAGGCCACCAAAACAAAGTCAATACTTATTGTCCATGACAGCAGATACACATGCACATACATATGTATCTACATGTGTACAAGGTGCAGAGTGTGACACTGTACAGTTGACAGAATGCACACACCTGGGCAGCGATTACAATCCTCTCAACAGCTGCTGCAACAAGCTTACAAGCTTCAATCAACTGTTCCTGGCAAAGAGGATTGTCTATAGTTGGGGAGAGCACGTTCGTGCAGGCAATCAGTGCTTGAGTGGCCAGTGCTGTAGCCTTTGCTCCACTGATAACTTGATTCTGAAGAGCCTGGTCATCACACTTGGAAGCCACTGTCCTCGCATTATTGACAAGAGCAGCTGTTGAGCTTGCGACAGCTTTAGCCATGGCAATGAGAGTTTCCTGTGGACACAAAAAACATGAGATTTGGTCTGCCACACATCATAGGATATGCAAATAGGTTCAATTCCGCACCTACGCATCTATGTACATAAATAATATACCTCTAAAAACAGAATAAAATATCAAATTTACAGAAACAGCACTACAAAGTTCTGCGACAGGGCTATCCAGTGACGTAGAAATATGCAAATGCACGCTGAGGATGAAAGTTGACCCTTCTTTCAAGATTTATTATATGCATATGTACATTACTAAACAGCTCCAGCACAACAACTCTGAAATATACATGTGTGCATATACGTATGTACTTGAGTCTTCCTGTCAACTGTAGCCTCTCCACATAACTGCAGTAGCTGACTTCCTGTGGAACCCATCGCACCAGCAGAAACCAGGAGATCTTGCCTAATGTAAAAAACGCAAATTCAAATAAGTACTGTTCTTACTGATACAATACCAAGGTCACTGCAATGGTAACCAACTTCATACCAAATCAGCACAGGTCCCCAATACACATGCTTCAGCCTGAACAGTATAAATATTATGTTGTAGGCAGTTTTTGGTGGGCGCCTAGTATAGTAGCCCCAGGGCTAAAGGCTCATCCACGTTAAATAGGATTCCATAACCATAACCAAGTTATACGGATCCTATGAAAAAGCATCTAATGTACAACATGTTGATCAACAGTTCCTCTATTAGATCTGGACAGGGTGTAGCACAGTGTTGCATTTCCAACATTGAAGAAGAAATGGATATAAATCCTTCAATACGTGTACCTGGAGTGGACTTTGTCAATACTAAATGCATACCCTGCTCCTCAGCACCTTGTTACTTTATTCAGCGGGAAACAGTAACGAAAGCAGCATACATGTGAGCTCACTAGTAGGGTGAACTCACGTGTATACTGCTTTTTTTGGTTCGAAACAACAGAACGTAACTTGCGACAGAGCAGCTAGATTTAACAGCCATATGCAGGTTGATAGATAAATAATGCTATCATCACGTACCTGTTATCCCCTTTTTCTGGTTGTGCAGTGTTCAGTAACCCTGCAGTAGCCGATGCTAGCTTCCTGGCAGCATCCAACAGCTTTTGTCCGTCTTGTGGTGTAGAACTGAGTGCAGCTAACATGCGGATGGACTTGACCAGCTCTGTCAGGTTAGTAGATCTAAGATCGAGTGCAGATGTAAGAGATATGAACCATGGATTGGCAGTTGTGTGCACCTAACAACACCGTCATGATGATGATACTACTATTTGATGCTGAAAACATCACAGTACTGGTACGAAGCACTTGGAATCATACAGGATTATAGATTGCAATCCATCTATTTCATTTACAGTGTAGACTTTCTGAGTATTTCCATATAATGTATGCATATGTTATACCACCTTCAGAGAGGATACACAGGGAATAGATCCCTTGGGTTTGTTCATTACATATATTATTGTACAGTGGAACCTCTCTATTACAAACCTCTGCAATGTGGAAAATTCTGTAATAAGGACACCATTCTGTGCCCCAGTGTAGTACAGTAGTGTATTAAATGACCTCTGAAATGTGGAAAATTCTGTAATAAGGACACCATTCTGTGCCCCAGTGTAGTACAGTAGTGTATTAAATGACCTCTGAAATGTGGAAAATTCTGTAATAAGGACACCATTCTGTGCCCCAGTGTAGTACTGTAGTGTATTAAATGACCTCTGAATTGAGGAAACCTCTGTATTGAGGACTAAAATAAAGGTCCCAAAGTGTCCTTAATAGAGAGGTTCCAGTGTACATGCTATAGATATTGTTGGAGAATAGACATTGTACTGCTTCACATCACTAACACAAGGTGACATTCATAAGCTATTGAATAGCGTTCCCAAAAATTGGTCACAAACTCCAGCTGGCATGCATCATCTCAGTGTACATGCACAATATACAAAATAGCATTCTCACATTGTTGTGACAGCTGCACCAACTGCGGTGTAATTCACATCAGCAGGGTCCACTGTAAATACAAAAAAATCAGGAATTGGTAACAATGGAAATAAGGTAGGAATATTCTAAAAACTACATAAAACATATTATATAATTAATATTATAACCTATATTAGAGCTCCCTTGAATAATAGTACATGGTCAAACTCATGAAAATACAGATGACTAACAAATATAAAGGGAAGATTAATCTTTACTGGCAAGGAAACATTGAGCCAGTGTTCAAATGAACCAAACTGCATCTATACTGGTGAAATGGGATGTAACAAGACTCACTGACATTGTTTACATACGTTCAATACACAACAAATTCCCACAGGAAGCCATATCTAGGCACAAGGCCATGTACTCAGCAGGAGAACAGCACAAATGGCCAGGTTATGCCGTGAAATATGTCCTCCTTTCACTATATCCTATGCCAAGATGTTACCCCTTGTCCCTAGAAACAACCCATATGCACAGACACATGAGGATGCCACATCACATGCACATCTTCATTTGAAACACACAGGCACTCACTTCCTGTGAGTGTTATGATGGACGCAGTCGAAGCCAGCATTGCTGCCAGTGCTGAAGACACATTCTGCTTGGATACATCCAGTGTGGCCTTCCGCCACTGGACAGATGCCTATGGTGAAGGAAAAAATCCATCAACCTCCCTTATGAACAACAACGAGTACAACACAGCACAGATCCCTCCACTGAAGTCACAGATGGACCACAATTAATAGATGAACAGGAATTACAATTTGTGGGAAAGCATACTAAACAACCACACAAGATCACCATGGTAACAGCAGTTGATAAGTAGGAGCCCCTTCGGGACACCACCCAAAGGGACCAGTTGAAGGCGGTCTTTTGAATTGGGTTGTCTCCGAAAACAACATTATTGTATGATACACTAACATCAGCAGGGAGATGTTATTCAATCGTTTTGGAAATACTATAATTCTATCCTTGATAATTAGGCCCGCCATTTTGAATGGTAAACAAGTGTACAATTTGGACAGAGGATACATCTAAGGGCTAAAGACATTGTAAAGACAGATACATCCAAAAACTTGATTATGCAACTCAAATACAGCAACTGCACTTGGTACCTCTTCCGAGTTGACTGTTTGAATTGACAGATATGCAGTCACTGATTGTGTATGAGAGGTGGTCCCTGGTGAGGGGGTACTTGTTATGTGGAATGTATCAGTGACTAACAAAACCAGTCTTGTTGGCTAGTGGTTGTTTACCAGGGAGTCTCTCAAAGGGGAACTACTGAATGACACATAATCCACATATACATTGTTGTATGTCCAGATTTATAAGTGGATACATATGTACGTAGCAAACATACGTACATGCCAATTTCTTGCAATATTTCCATGCATATATGTAAGCATCTTAGTAATAAGCCCTCTCTATGAGATTTCCACTTACACTATCAGATCCGATAGAAGGCAAGGAGGCTACAGTGTTGAGGTCAGCACTAGCTATAGTGACTGACCCAATGCTGTCATTGATGGTTCCCTTCAGCATCTGTTGAGCCTGCAGCACTTGGGCGGACAAGGATCCCTACGTGGGACAGTGAACACAGCAGGGTGTAAGAGAACAGCATCTTCTAAGGCAGTAGTTAACCAAAGAACAAAAACTGCAACCACAAGGACCACCCAGTGGGTGAAGTACACTCCCTCCAAGTTGACAAACACCGGCACATGTACTACTGTTGTTGGTGCACATACAACACTCACTCCGGGTTACAAACACTGGCACATGTACTATTGTTGTTGGTGCGCATACAACACTCACTCCAGGTGACAAACACTGGCACATGTACTATTGTTGTTGGTGCGCATACAACACTCACTCCAGGTGACAAACACTGGCACATGTACTATTGTTGATGGTGCACGTACAACACTCACTCCAGTTGACAAACACTGGCATATGTACTATTGTTGTTGGTGAGCACAACACTCCCTCCGGGTTACAAACACTGGCACATGTACTATTGTTGTTGGTGCGCATACAACACTCACTCCGGGTGATGAATGCTTCACTCCACTTGACGTAGACTGGCCTTGTTGAGGCAGAATACCTTCGTGCAGTTGGGCACTCCCTGAAATAGTGTCAAAACACAAAACACACAATCACATTATTTGTGGGCTGTACGCAGCATGGTATGCATCCCAGAACTTGACATATTCCAATGGAACTACAGCAAAATTACGTACAATTACTCTAGCATGGTAAATTCACATTATGGCTATCATAATGATGTCACTACGAGGAAATTATGATAGGGTGGAAATGAACTATGATTGTATCACAATTCAACTACAATCAACTCCAAATCAAGCTATAAATTAAACTACAATATTGTTAGTACCAATGAATACAGACAACAGGTATGGATGTTGAACGTTCAGCTTTCTGATAATTACCACAATTATGATCAAGCTACATTACAACATGTTAAGTTTTCCAGGTCATACATACTGCATGTACTCAAAAACTCAGATGCACACAGCAGAAACGCTTAGTATAGTATAAACCTAATTAAAGTTTGAGGGAGTGACTTGCTGCACGAATGTAATTCACTACATAACGAGCTGTTAGATACGTACCTCCGACAGTAGCTTGCTGAAGGTTGCCCTGGTTGACAACTGAGCCTGCAACACCAACACCTTGACCACCACCTTGCAACGATGTGACATTTGCTCTAAACACAGAGACAGAAAACACAACAGTAATACTACTTACATATAGGTAGATACATACGTACATGTCTGGCAATAATAAGCTGTATTGTCATGAGTACCCTTCATACTTCTACTAGCCGATACAGAAATAATAGCAAATATCAGTATAGTCTCTTGGCTACTTGTGAAGGATGCGGTACCTTTTTTGAGTGCTGGACAAGAGTACTACATCCGATTCCCAACACCCTTAGTGTCTCTCATAAAATTTTCAATGGCATGAAGGGATTGTGTAGCACATAACCAGCAAAGTGTCCTCTCCAGACCTGAGATCCACCTGCACCTTTCCAGTGAGCTTGGTTCTGGCACCTTATGTATTAGCAACACGTTAAGTCTAGAAATGTTTGGACATTGAGGTGCGTATACTAACAGATTACACGAAATTGGGTCGTTTGAGAATGGAAGATTTGAAAGAGTTGATCTTCAGCAGTTAGTACTGACTGGTTCAAGGATTGGACTCTTATTCCTCTCAAGTGCCCAAACATTCCCAGACGTGGAGGAGTTTTCCAACACGCAAGGTGCCAGACTTACAGGAAAAATGAAGAATTCATTTCCTGGCATGAGACCTTATACAATTCTTCGTCTCATACTGTCACCATCACCACCTTATGCATATGTACGTAACTAAACAATTTCAGGTGTGGGATAGTATACATCAAGGATCCCAGTGACCCCATTATGAACACAGGTGTGAACACCATATACGGTACTATCAGTAAAAAGAACTGAGCATACTACATATTGACTACAGATGAACGGATGTGTTAAGTGTACAGTTTACCTACATACGTATGTGCACGTACCTTTTGCTGCCCACTTCAAATTCTGTGATGGCATTCTCATCATCTTCTTGATCAGGATCAAACTGGCGGGCTTTTTTCTGAGGAAAATACAAATTTTAGAGTTAAGTACCAGAATTATAGGGAATATAACTTCTTACCTTCTTGATGATGATGTCGATGTAGCCAGCAATCAACTGTGAGATGGTTTCTCCTTCAGTGGTTTGTACGGAATAGTACGATTCTGAGTAGTCTCCAAAATCCAAAGTGAAGCTATTGGGTGAAGCTGCCCAACGTCTTACTGTAGTCAGCGGCCATGTTTTCAGCATCTGCAACGAGGCAACAGAGGAACATAATGTCAGAATATTGCATACCAGACAGCAATAGAGTGGTACTGTAGAAATCCTGATATATGTGCAACATTTAGACATTTTTACAGGGATTTGAAACACAAAATGCAAATGTCCTATAACAAGTATTTTCAAGATGGGTGGGTGTGGGTGTGGGTGTGGGTGTGGGAGCTTTATTTGGAATGATATGGATGGTGAAGACATACATAATGTTATTTACATACAACAATTGGTGCCACCCACTTTATTCAATTAACTTTTGAACAAAGTTTTCAGCAAAGACACAACATTGGACACAAATCACCCATAAAACCTTGATACTTTACTACTGTTTGAAGTAACAAATCATAAATAGAGGATCCCAATGTCCCACAAGGTACATACCTACAAAAGAATGTACATACCTCCTTTGTACTCTCGTCCACTCTCATGACACTTTCACGAGTGATGCCAAGAAGTCTTGGAACAAGTTTGTTTCTGCCCTTCATCTTCTCCTTCACCAGGAAGAAAGTCACACCGTAAGTCTTCAGAGAGCGACACAGTTGAATGTAGCGGAACTTGGCATTCAGTTCAGACAAACTGTGAAGCTTCTTGTGCTCCTATCAGTAGAGGGAGAAAATCTCTAAGGTGCGTTATAGTACTAATAGCACAGTGTGTGCGTTTGTGTGTATAGAGAATACTGACATCCGTGTCAGTATTCTCTATACACACGAGATTATGTTACTGACATCCATGTCAGTATCCTCTATACACACGAGATTATGTTAATGAAAACATACAGTATAGGTGACAAGTGAACTTTACTTTCATTCTGCATGTAGGTTAGAATGTGACTTTGGGTTTTTGTCTATGGATGTTTAAAGGGGATCAGAGCAACAAGCAGCTCGAGTTAAAAAAACTCGTGGGGCTGCCACCCCACACTCAAATCACTCGGGTGTCTCTTCTAGGCTCAGAAGAACCTTTACTGAAGATACTATATATGTTCGGCGAAGGCGTTGTACACAAATTTCAGCCTAATTTCTAATTCTTAACATTTCAAAATCGGCTTTTTTTACAAAATATGAATTACAATATAAATTCACTGTTGTGGTTACATGTAGGAACACATATTATATTGCATATACGTACATACATATATATATACGTATATATATTGAGTGTTACTAACAGGAAGTTGAAATGAAAATAAGATAAAAACTGCCACAGGCAGCCACAAAAAAGAAAACAAAAGCAATGGTACAGCCCAACATGTGTGCATCCCATCATTTTCCATAAAATTTGAAAATGCTTTGGCTAGATAACCCAATCATAATATGAAGGTCTCGTTGCTATAGTCACTAGTGGAGTTATTGTGAAATAGATTCGTGAAATTACATTTGATTCATTCGAGCATTCCATGTTTGCCTGCATGTACAAAATGCTACAGACGCATTCTTCCCGTCTACAGAATACATGTGCATACACACACACACCTGGTAGATAAGTTTCTCAACACCCTTCACTTTGACATACTCCTTTGGCAAGAATTCGGCCAATCTGAATACGTAAGTGTACAAGAAAATCTATATAAATACACTAAAAAGATTACAAAAAACAGAATATAGTCCTCACTCTAGAAATCCAGGCTTGTGTTTGGCTTCATTGTAGTTCTGAAACTGTATCTGACACTGAAGAGCAGCAAACTGCTGTGCCTCCTCCTTGGTCACTGGGTGAGTGCCATCAACGATGGCATCTCTCGACTGCACATACAGGAGATGGAGTTGAACGGGGTCGTTGCGATCAACATTTTGATCAGAAAAGAAGAACTTTTTCCTAAGTGCATTAGAGGATAGGAAAATATATAAAATAATGAACATCTCAAATTGCCGAGAAAGATAAGGGTAGACGTCAAATAAAGTTTATGTCTCGTTTTGTACAGATGAATACAGGAGTACATACATACATTTCGTTTTTGTCTTTTTTGTAGAAGACAGTATGTACCGTATTGGGCTTTTTTCCATTTGTCATAAGAAACAGTGTTAACTCTCCAAAAATTAATGAATGTGCGTATATCATTTGAATAGACGAAGGGGAATAATAGACAACTTCAGATGTGATCTGGATGTATGCGTTGACCATTCAAATGGAAAAAACATTGTCACTTCTGTACAAGGCAATCACAAAAAAGAAATACAAGCAAAGGTAACGGCTTGAATGTATGTATCTTTATGTAATATTACAACTTTAACACAGGCCACACAGCATGTAAATTTTACATGTGGTCAGGGATCAGTTGGACAACTAGTAGGACTTCGAGTCACCTCAGAACAAGAACTTGAGTTTCATCCACTCCTTGCTCTCTCAGAGATTTCTCCGGATTCAGCCAATTGACTGGAAAAGTACAATCACACATTCACTTCACATTCGGCACACTAACTACAGGCTACAGCTTACAGGTGTCATCTGTGTGAAGCTGTTTCTTCATTGCATCCATCTTCTTCTGGTTGAGACCAGGCTGGGAGGTTCACACAAGGTACATAATCACAACCATCACTACTACAAAGTTCAGAATCCCATAAAATGCCCACACAGATACGTAGATGTAGATTTTATATTGAATGTTTATCATTGCAATGTCGCAATAAAAATTAAAGTTTGTCAAAATGACTTAGATGAAGGGGGACATGTTATACCCCCGAAAAGGTAAATTCAAACCCCACCCACCTTTCGAAAAGTTTGAGAGATATTAACAGTTGGAAATTATAAATAAATTCAAGTATCAATGTCATTGCCCTACTTTTGACCTATTAGCAGCATGGGTTGGAAATTCTTGCCGGCTAACGAAGGTCACAATTTGTTAACCTCCCAAACTCCTACACAAAGGTCACAATTAGATAACCTCTTAAACACTTTGTAACAACATCTCAACACCTTAATGACCTCTTCTGTAGTAGGATATGCAGATGTCACCAGGTCCCCTAATACACATTTTAGGCCACATTACAAATGCAACACTCTAAGAGAGCATACATTCCAAGTCAACAAGTAAACGTCATGCAAAATAACGATACACACACTCAACCAACATTATAATTTAGACTTCTTACCTTCTTCATAGGTTTGTTCAACTCTTCTTCAGTGATGAATGAAAATTCTTCCTGATTTGACAGACCTGGAAAATGATTGTAGTTGTATGACAAAATGCAACTACATATGTGCAGTGCGTGAGTAAACACATAAAAGTTACTTGCTATCATGTAAACCTGTGCTGGGCTACCCAAAACACTGTGACCACTCTAGTAAGCATACATGATTTCACACAAAATGTGTGACAACCACGCATGGACTGGATAGGGGGCACTCATGGGACAAATCGAGGAAAAAATGACACATCGTGATGTACTAAGGGAGAAATAACGATTGCGGTGAACCTACATTACGCTAAGGATGTTACTAAAAGGATTACTATACAGTTGGAGAAATCATGCATTATGTATATAGTCATTACATTTTATGACCTCACCACAATCAAACTACAAATAAACCAAGATATTTAAATACTAATCGATATAAAACTACTATCCCACGATGATGGAATTTCGATACACTTCGCTTTGCATTACAATACATACAGTACCGCTACGATTATGCTACATTATTATATGTATGTCAATTATTCCGGGATGTGTACCAAACATGCTACACAGTGAAGGAGATTGGACACCCTCGCTTTCTGTTATGTGAAACATTATCATCCTCAGTAGCAATGTAAGTATGTAATGTTATAATGGCTGGTGCAACATCCTGGGTTGTTTGGATAACCAAGGTTCAGATAAGAGAGGTTGTCTGTATCACCTCCTACAGTACATATGTAGGTGAACACAGAAGAATACGTTGATTAGAGAGGAAGTAGACACTGTTGAACTAAAGTGTTGTCCCAACACAAACACAACTTTTTCTGTACAAGTGATATGGGACCAACAAGGCTTGTTGACAAGGTTCACGTATGTTCATTATCCAATCGAGTCTCACAGAAACACATATCAGAACATATCAGTACACAGTTTATGGCAAGAAAGGGTCTGGGTTACAGAAGATTACTACAGTATATACTTATGATACAATTACGTATGTACATACATACGTGACTACGTACATACACTCAGCTCAACAATTACATCAACAGTACGAAATTCTTACCAATTTTGGCACAGACGGTCTTAATGAGTTCACTGACATTCTGACTGTCATCAACCTGTAGCACAGATTTACATTGGCTTAACAGTAACAGTATACTATAGTAAGAGGCAGGTGAGCTAACTCTATATAATTACAGGCTTGTTGTGTATGTACGTAGATAAACTGTTTTTCAACCCTACTACATACAGTGAAACCTCTCTAATCCGACACTCAATAGGACCTGAGAATAATGTTGGACTAGGAGGTTGTTGGATTATGAAGTGCCTCTTACCATTCTTATGTATGGTGACCGTACCTCATATAATGGTCGGATTAGAGAGAATGTTGTAGAGATGTCGGATTAGCAAGGTTTCACTGTATGTACATCTATGCATGCACAACTTGAATATGGTAGGAGTCAATAAAACGCTAACAAGTAATGTTAGATGCTGACACATACCAGTACTGTCTTGATAGATCCATCAAGTGTCTTGACGCGCAGTGGCCGTTGCTTGATGCGGTAGTCCAGAACATCCTGGAGAATGAATAAGCCACATAACGATACCTTCTATGGTAAACTGGACATTTCTATCCAGCCCCTCCTTGAACCTGTCCATCGTCCGTACCTCTCTTAGGGATATTTTCAGACTATGTTGTACTTCAAAGCAGTGTTGATTTTGAAGGAAGTTAACTTTTCGTGGCACATTCAAAAGAGACTACCAAGTAAGGGTTTACTTGACTATAAATATAAAGCTGTGGATTATGCATTTCATTAGTATGTACATACGCATTTACCCACAACTATGTAGGTATAAAATGGCAACCCGTTTTTCAAATGTACATACTTGAGGTGTACAAAATCCACTTCATTATGAAGGGTAGGATGGTGGGTGTGGGGGTACTTGTTATGTACGTACTTAGCACATGGCTAACCAAAGCAGTCTGATCAGTGGAGTGATTGGTTACCAGAGGGGTCTCTCTGAGGGGACACTACTACTACATATCTGTGATTTGTGTTACAACAAACTGCA
The DNA here is from genome assembly GCA_964020155.1 of Chondrilla cf. caribensis. Lineage (NCBI taxonomy): Eukaryota > Metazoa > Porifera > Demospongiae > Chondrillida > Chondrillidae > Chondrilla > Chondrilla cf. caribensis. Next base: position 1,655,331 of record OZ026564.1, on the reverse strand, counting down.
GGTGGACCACAACAACCATGCAAGATGAGTCATGACAACCTTACCCCATTCTTCAAATGATAGTACTCGAGGGTCCTTCCCATCTCCAGCCATCTCCCCATCTTTGGGTCCTCATCAGCTTTGAAAAGACCAAATTCATTGGCTATGGAGAAGCAAAAAGGAATTTTAATACATAAGTAAGCCCATAAACCGTGGCAAATACACAAAGAGAGCACAGACACCAGAAAAATCAGAAATACGTATGTGAAAAATCATATTCAGAAAACAAATCCATTGCTTTTCACATCAAATTTGATTGTCATAAGCTTAATTTCAAGTATTAGTTTCTCATATCCACAATATTCTAATTCAACAAAATCATTTCAATTCATCCTATATAAGGATAGAATTTTCAACAATGCCTGCATAAACGATGTATTCGGTTAGATTATCAACATTCCCAATCAACACTGTACATATAACAGTACTGGCCACAAGCAATGTTACTGAGTCATACCGTATGGACGGAAAGTTTCGCAGGGCAAACCTTTCGCGAATCGCTCAATTTCGCCAATTTTGTAACAAAAAGTTTCGTGTTTTAAATGCCCATAGCGTTAATTAATTGTCAGACGATTACATCATCGGGTGTTCACGAATAAAACTTTCACAAATACCCATTTCTTCGCGAAATTCGCGAAACTTTTAGTCCGCGAAACTTTCACACTATACAGTATGTATATGTATGATGCCATTTTACTAATTAGTACATGATTAACACATGATACCTACAGGTGCCTGTTTGTGCACCTTAAGCGGGGTACATTAATGCCGGCCAGTACAGTATGTATATTTGGAGGAGGTTTGATAACAGAGGTTGACACTGTTTACGGATGGGTTGTTTGTTGAAATTAAAGTAAACAGTGAAAGTGACTATTATGTCACATCACACAACAAAAACAAGTAAGGTTTCAATACAACTGTAGCTGATGCAATAAAGGTGGTCAAGGAAATAGTCAGAATGTACATACGTAGTTCAGGACTTTAGGGTGCATTGTTACTGAACAGAAGAAAGACAACAGGAAAAGGATGTGCCAATGACCTTGGTCTCACAACAGCAGTAAAGTGCTTTACTTGAAATCAGTTTTTAACCCCCTTCAATAATGTAGTTTACCCAAATTGATGACATTCACATGCTATTGCATTAATCTGATTTTAAAAGCAATTCTGAAAGTGATTCACCACACAGGGTAGTGCAGCCAGGGATAATGACTTATTACAGACATGGAACAAGTACGTACATATGTACATGCACGTGCAGAGCACATCAACACACACAGTACAATAGATTGATGTCTATTTATTTGGACAATTACACACGTCACTTGATGGCAAATAACGTGACGTGCGTAATTGTCCAAATAAATAGACATCAATCTATTAAGGCTCAGCATGTCAACTAACTTCTATCAACACACACAGTACAACAAGTGAACTCCAATTAAACCAATGACTTCAGCAAAACACAGACAATAAAGCCATACAAGATTCCACAAACACAAACACAGAGGATGGTAGTGGTCACACCTTGGCCCTGGGCGGCATCGGGGATGCGCTCTCGGATCATCCTGCAGGCATCATACACGATCATGTTCTCATCAAACTACAGAAACAAGTTAGAACAATACGCATAGTGAATTCACATGGAGATAAAACTACACAACCACAAGATACATTAGTACATTAAAGCACACAAAGTGAGCAAAATCATAGTGAATTGTTCCACTAAATTGATAAGAATGCTGTGATCATCCTGTACAGATGTTGAATACCAACACTTCAGGTATCAGCCATTCGTGATTAATGTAGGATACCATTGGCCATAGGCCTTGTAGAGTGGCACCCACAAAGTAAAAAGCACCAACAATTCATTCCCATTACGCAGTATCCACAATTAACCTTCGAATATTACATGTCCCATTATGTATTAAAGGTGTATACAGAACGCTACATAACAACAAATTGTAAACTAAGAATCCTAACACATACATTAGTGGAGTCATAGTGCAATCTTACTTTTAGCATTCATTTTCAATACAATTACATGTACATACGGGTGCACGTGTATATTCATATGCACATAGCATGCACACTGTAAAACAGCATTTCAAGGTGCTCATTTACACTTCAATCCACACATCGCATGACACATAGCTGTTTTTTCAGCTCAACATACATAATTCAATACAGCACATGTGAAAGAGGCTATTCATTGTAATGCTTTCCGACGCCCACAACGATTGAGGCAACCTAGGGTTGTCGGTGCACAAAAGTGTTATATTCTATGGGCAGACATGATGTAATTGTATAAGCATTGAAGCTTTACTCTCACTACCGCGAGGATGTAACTCCAGTACTTCCTCTGGCTACACGACAGTCTTCAAACTTTATACCTTTGAAATCATCAAAATAATTAAAAGTGCCTTAAGAGACATGTTTTAATTATACCTCTTACAACTTTAGTAGGCACGGTCACAACAATGCCAACAAACATCTCCGATTGAAAGAACTTCGGTAAAGCCGTATGTACGTACGTATTATGGCATAATATGCACTAGTCTTTGTGAACACCTGGACAATTTGGTCGGATGCAGCAGTGTGAAATTTATGACTGCCTAGTGCTTAGCTAAATTCTAAATAAGTATGTAAATCTTTTGATCACTTCAATGGTTACATACATTGCATCTAACAACTGTGAACAGAATTGTAGTGTAGTATGGGTAGGTATTGTGTAATCTGTCCATACTACACACTATATTTATTCACAGTTGATCCTCTGCGGCCCAAATTATTGTGAGCGGGGGGAGACATTCACTATGCCACCCTATACACATACGTAGGTATGAAATGAATATTGTACTCATAATCCCTACTCTCAATATAAAATCTATTACAAGTTGATAATTTCGATTGAAATGGCCAATAAATTGAATAAAACCCTGCTAATCAGATTATTGAAACTGTAATAGGTTAAAGTAACTCTGTGATTGAATAAGTGTACTAAACAACACACTTGCAACCAAGCGTACATCAGGCCGGGCAAAATTGATTCAAAGTTCACCTTCCCCCCCATCCCCCCATGCTTGCAACCAAGCATACGTACATCAGGCCGGGCAAAATTGATTCAAAGTTCACCCCCCTCTGCAATTCGGCCATGCCATCCAACTGTTATCTTTCCACCATTTGGGCACATGATCCACTCTACCTAGCCATGTGGAGTACAATATGGCGCCTTTTTTTAGTGTACACGTGTCTGCTGCGAATATGACATTTGTTCCGTGCAATGGAGTGTCGTTGGACAGATAGGATCGTTTTGTGGACCCTTTCAATAAAAATGAAACAAGTCTTCTCTCCCGTATGTCATTTTCAAACCACTGGATGATAAACGGTGTATCAAGTTTCCACGGCCTTTGGCCGAGAAGCGCATTGGGGTTAGCAAATGTTCCGCGTACTTGAGGATTCAATGCACAAACATACACACAACTACCACTCATGTACATCTTGATTCGTCATGCCAGCAACCTTATTACTGCGGTACGTTAAGGGATAAGGCAACGATTGGACGAACCTGCATCATTTTCACATTGTTACTCTTAACAATGTGAATTCTGAGGGAAAGTGTAGCCATTTTGTTCGGATCTTGAAACTAAATGCCGTTGAAAAAGGGGCTACAGCTGCGGAGACGAAAATCCAACAAAGATAGATGAAAGAATACATTGCGAGGCGTATAAATATGTATAAAAATGATCACGAATCACACAGTAAAGAAGTAAAAAATGTTGATAGGATAAACGTTCAAAATTTAAGTTGGGATAATGAAGAAACGTCATTATACATATTCTATACATCCGTGCAATTCAGAACTGAACTAAATAATCCCAGCTAACGCCGAGACACTCACGTCAAGAAACTTGACCATCTTCACAAAGGTAGGCGTTGCCTTTACCGTAATCTTCCGAGCCTTTCGGATACTATCGGTTACTCGCACTTGAAATTTGACCCGCCCTAGTTTTTGGCATGTGGTTGTGTAAACTACACGTGAGGCTACTTTGAAATACAATCCTCCCGATAGAGTTCACCCACTATCTTCAAATGAATTGCGCAGCGTCATTATCTTACTATTCATTTTTGCTTATATGTAAATTTGATCATAATATTATAGTATGATAAATTTCTGGTAATAATATTATACTGTGCGTATATTAGAGCATATTACTATTATTTCATAATTTCATTGTAGTGTAATTATAATAATAATTGTGTCTAATTATAACACCATGATTGTTAAAGTATCTATGATAGTAGTAAAGATCAATGTGATACATATTATTGTTAAAGATAAATAGTACCCACTACCCTTGCAATCAACTGTTACAACTCTCAAATGTGTAGCATGTGATTTCAAAAGGAAAGAAGGTGTACCACACTTTTTGCAAGAATTTACCAAAAAATTGGACATCCAATTAAGCACATACACACTATCGTAATAATAATAGTTTTCTATTACAATACTACTAGTAGCTACTTGGGCAGTAATGGTTGACAGCTGCTAATACGTGCATTCACACCAAAGTGTTACTGTCATTATAGGCATGGAAAGTGTGCTTCCTCTTAGCAATCCTTTTATTAGTGCAAGTATGTAGGAAGACTATGTCAAGCATGAAGCGTCGTTCATAGAATTACGCTCCATTGTGACGCATAAGACGTCATAATGGCCCACAATTTTATTGAAGGCAAGATTGCGCAATCACGCACGGTTATCCTATATTTTACGCCTACACTGTCTGTCGACTGTGACGCAATAACATACAGGTGTACTCAGTTATGGGGGTGAACGCCAGTGGCTTGAAGCAGGACTACAATGATGCTCTGAAGCTGTTGAGTACCGAAGAGCAAGAAACTATAATCGAGTCATTCAGGACATTTGCTGGCGACAAAGGGAAAAAAGTAGATCGTTCTGGCTTTGCTAAATTGTTGGATAATTTCGGAATACCTGCTAACTCAAGTGACACACTATTCGAAGCTTTCGATAGAAAGAAGGTTATTTCATAGGAGGCTTTTTGGCTGATTGTTTCGTTTTATGCTTACTCTCCGTAATAAATTAGTCGTTGTTGTGGGGTCATGGTGAAATCAAAGACCCTTGAAATCACTTGAAGTTGTGACCTGTATACCCATGTAGACCGGTTTCTTGGACTTGGAAGAGTTTGTCTGTGGCCTTGCTGTTTTAAGACATGGATCTTTTCATGACAAATGCACGATGCTGTTCAGGATTTTCAACTTGGTAAGGTTTAAATGTTCTTTGTGAGGGTTATTGCAATTATACAGTCAGACCACTGTACTACAATGCTATCTATAATTACAGTTCCTTTGTATTATGACTCGTGTCTTGTGGGTACAGTTACAATGCATTTGTATAGACAGTAATGTAGTTATTGTGATGCTTACTACACCAAACTAGTCGTAATGGCAGGTGAAGTGTAAAACCATGTTTGATGTCGTAAAATTGTCTAACAGCATTTCCTTCAATTGTTTAGTGCCATAGTGCTATACCTGTATTGATTTATCTCGTTAATTGTAGTTGTTCTGTGTTTTTGTGTCTTAGTCGGCAAATATGTAGCAGCTAGTATACCAGTATACATGGGTACATTGAAGCATATTAATCATGATATACGTTGATTTCAACTGCATACATACTTTGCCATGGATTTGATAGGATGGTGAGGAAGGTGTGAGTGAACAAGAACTGAAGACTGTGCTTCTCAGCGTCATTAAATCTACAGATAATTTCATGGATATAGCCCAAAACAAGAGTGATACAATTGTTACTGTGCAGAAGTGAGTGCTATAGCATGTGTCATGTACTAGTGAGTACTGTGGCCTCGTGTGATAGTCAGTGCTGTGACCTCATGTAATCAATATATGTATGTGTGTTACGTAGCTATAGACACTGGTGGTGTAATGGTCACCCATCTGGCAGTTACCAACAATGTGCATGGCAAACACCAGGGTACATGAGAGAGACCTGCTTGTTTGTAAGTGATTTCAAATCCAGGTAGAAAATGGTGATGTCATTGGAACGCCATTGTGTTCCGGCAATCAGAAGTTCAGTACTGTTTCAATAGTGCTCCATCATGGCTGACTGGTGTTTACCTCCTGTGAAGGGCAAAGCACAATAAACTTTTACAACTTAATCCAATGTGTTTGTTTATTTAATGGCCTTTTTGCGTATTTCAGGATTGTTGATAAGGCTTTTCAAGAATGTGACATCAGTCATACAGGGACACTCCTTCCATATGTGAGTATGAACACTGCAGTCCTGGCTATGTATTGTATGTATTGATTATTTGTGTACGTATGTGCTTGATAACATTGTGGTATGATCGGATGGATCAATGAAAACTCAGCTGTTCCATTGAGTGCAAAGGATGTCATGTAAATTTGAATTTTCAAGAGGCTCATTCAAGAAAGTATTGTCATTATTGATGTGCATAAATTATTACTGTATGGACGGAAAGTTTCATGAGACAAAACTTTCGTGAATCGCTCAATTCCACAAATTTTGTGAAAAAAAGTTTCGCAAATCCTATTGCAGTAGGTCACATCACGTGTCAGTTTCAATTACGTCATTGGGTGTTCACAAATGAAACTTTTGTGAATGCCAGTTTCTTTGCAGAATTTGCGAAACTTTGAGTCCACGAAACTTTCCCGCTATATGGTATTATACAGTGACTTCTCATTAATCCAACACAGTTTGTTTTCAAATCATGTTGGATTGGTGATTTTGGCAAATCAAGTGGATATTCATTAGTACATGTACATCATATTGGTACCGGGAAATTGTTGTTTTGACAGACAAAGCGGTGGCGGATTAATAAGATTTCACTGTAATAATTAGCGATAATTATATAATTTGTGCATATTATGTTATGAACACGTATTCTTTTGTTTAGGAGTTTGAATATTGGGTTAAGAAGAATCCAACACTGATTGAGCCTTTGTTTGGTTGGTTTTTATTTGAGGATGGCGGTCACCCCACAGAAGAGGAGCAGGTAGACACAAACTCACCACCTAATGTTCTCCTGAACCTATCATCTGAGAACTGGGAATCTGAGAAAGATGCTGTGAGCGCGATATGGCCACTACCACCAAAACTGAAGGATTTTTGTGGTGATCCAGCTAAACGAAATGTTTCTCACGATAGTCTACTTTCCCACCCTGTTGTTAAGTATCACCACTTACAAGTGAGAATGTTTAAATGTCACAATAATCGTCACCTCACATTATTCATACTATATTCTTGTATGGCATAAGTAGATGTGGTTATTTCAGCTGGTTGGACCTGTATCCCTTAAATTACTGCTGTATCATGTAAACCCCCGTGAGGCATTAGGGGATAACGTGGGTCCAGCAACAGTTGTTTTGATTGCACAATTTTTGAGCATGGTTATGCAAGGTTAGATTTATTCACGGTTGGCAAGCCTGTCATAGCAGGGAAGATGTTTAGGAGTATTTCCAGTAATGGAGGGTCGATACCAGCAGTATCTTTACCACGATGCTGCAGGGACCTACCAATGACATTGCTAATTCTATTTGACCATGATTGGTATCATACGTAGCTATTGGCCATCTTAGCTATCAATACAGCCAATGTATTTCCAGTTGGAACAATACGATTGGCTTGGTTTTACACATCCCATAGTGACTGCTGCTGGACCCCACGTTCTCCTTCTACCCTTCCCCGGGTATCCACACAATACAGTATTGAGGGATATGTGGTTCCAGCTGGTTGGACTAAGTTGTGGTATATGTTTAATGGTACTTCTATAGTTGTAGCCTGTCTAAGCATGCTACGAGAGTAATCAATTAGCACTTTATTAATGTTGCGCACACAAGCATATAACTACAGTGAATTCTCGTTAATCTGCCACTGCTTTATCCACCAAACCTTTTAATCCACCACAATTTCCCAGTACCAATATAATGTACAAGTGCCAATGGATATACAGTTAATCCGCCAAACTCATTAATCCACCATATTCTTCTATAATGAATAGTGGCAGATTATACCAAGAATTCACTGTATTATGTAGTATGTACTTGTAGAAAATTATATAAATTTGCTGACAGGCTAATGGAAGAAGTTGACAAGTGTGTTCACACTTTTCCCTTTGATTCTCCTTTAGCATACAACATTATGATTCATTTTTTTGCATTTAGAGTAACATTGTACAGGACAAAGGGATATTTAACGATGTGGACAAGGTTTTCAAGGAGATACAAAATTTAGTGGTGAGAGATTTGTAACAAACCACAAAGTGTAGGATAACCTGTGTGGTTTGCCACAGTTATACACGGGGATGTTGGTGAATGGTTTTCAGCAATGGGGTCATCCGGAAGTGCCGATACTGTTACCACAGCTTTCATTCATGCATTCAGTTTGCCTATTAAACGTAGAATCATTCTTTGTATGATGTAATCTCTTTACAATCTTCGCATTTGATTTTTGCTTGTTGAATCAATGTTTGTTTGCTCATCATATGTTTTCCAGTACTTAAATGGTTGGATGTTTTTTGCTGGTTGGAGCTACTGGCCTGCACAGATGTGCATAATGGGTTGTCGGGTGTATGCACGTTGTTTTGGTTGTGGTTTCAGGCCACAAAACACCATTGCAAAACAACAAAAGTACGTTCATCTTTTTCACAAAGCCCGTCTTTGCATATGTTTTAGCAAAGCGGAAGTTACCAAAGTGCATTTCTGTTAACTGGAGAAATCCTGATGGCCATTGGAGAGAGTGTATCTCCTTTCAGTCTTCAAGTGAGCATCTCTTATGAAGTGTTCGTCATAGTATACTTTTCCTTTGCAGCCTACTTTAATCACTTGAGTTTATCAGATTATGTATCTTATATGTGTTTCATGATCTTACTTTCACCTGAAAATACCTCGATGTGCAAGGCTCCCTTACCAGGCACCGGAGACACTTAGATAAGGTAGTATGTAATTTTTCAAAACTTTCTGAAAGAGAGACATTTCCTCAGAATAGACATATTACAGTTGAAAGCATTCTAACCTCACATTGAATACAGCCTGCCTCATATCCAATTGATGTTTCCATGTTATTGTATCCGTAAATAGCTCAAAGCAATGTTTCCCCTGCACATGTTGGACAGCAAATGGGTATCCTTAATTGAGACTGGTAGTCAGTGTTCTGTTGCATGTGTACAAATCAACAATTGTGATGTGTTACGAAGCCAATGGAACCACATGAATGATGCCAATGGAATACAATTCGATTTCATATATATAGAAATACAGTATATGCCTCTTTTGATTGGTAATATTCACAATTCGACATCCTTCATTTTGTACTTGTAGTTGTGGACATGTCGATTTTCATTGATGTCCTACTTGGGGATGTACGATTCAATTGCAGCTGAGTTTGAGGGATTTGGGAACTTGGAAAAAGTTGACCTCTTCTATGAGTATTGGCCAGACAAATTCAAGTTGAGAACAGGTACAAGAAACTCCATTCTTTCCCGCAAATGTGTCTTATGTAACAGCTTTTCTTTTTAGGATCTTTTGTTCCCTTTTCAATGCGAATACTACATGCGCAAATCCCTTTGATGCAAGTTGAGCCAAACCCACTGAAGGCTCTGGATAGAGTTTATGTACTCAAACTATCCACTGAAAAGGTTGTAGCTTTGTAAAAACATCTACAGTGGAACCTCTTAATAAAGGACACATTGGGAACAGCCATTTTGTCCACTATAGAGAGGTTGTCCGCTCCTAGGAGTTGAAAAAATGTATGAGCTCCACGGGAAGGCCTATTTTGGGTATCCCACGGTGTCCTTTATAGAGAGGTATTTTCTGATGAGTCCTTCATTCAGAATGTCCTTTATTAGAGGTTCAACTTTGTTTTTCCACTGAACACGCTTCAAAACAGTTGATTCTGCATTTTTTAGGTCTACTCTTCACTCAAGGATAAACCTGACAGCTTAAATGCATCCAGCCTTGGAGGTATGTATGTACGTAGCATGTTGTGGGCATGCATACCAAACGTGTGCCATTTGCATATCACTCGCAAGTTTAATGTAAAATACAGAAGCTGAAAAACTGTGGAATTCGAGGATTCTACAGGTCTCACTATTGGCTGTACAGTGCTTCATCACGTTGAAGGTTGGTGGATGTCAGCTACATTCTGTTTGTATTCCTTACTGTATGTGATCAGTACACTTGATAGGATTATGATTTGGCTGCTGCTGAGCTTAAAAGGTGTTGCGAGCTTTTTGGGAAGAAGCAAGCTGAACTTCAATTGCTACTGTCCAGAATGTACTACATGGTAATTTGATGCAATTCCGTTTGTTTGTCAGTTATTAACACGGAGTATTGTGTGTGTTCCTGTAGCTGGGTGACCTGGAGTGGGCATCACAAATCATATTGTCAGAGAGTTGTAAGGATTCCCAGGGCCAACTTCATCAGTATGTTCACTGTTCTCTAAGTGCCACGCGAATCCTGAGTATTGCATTATTGTATGGGTTCCTTGGTGTACCTAGGGTCTTCATACCATTATTTGAAGGCAGGACAGATGAGGCCCTTTTCAGAGCGAGAGAGGCATTGAAACACAGACCTAGAGACCCTTTGGTGAGTTTCTTCTAATATTACATTGACATTGACAGCACAACATACCATGGTGTATAAATGTTTTTATTTTTACTTTTCTTCTTTTAATTCAGACGGTCAACAACTACGCTGTTTGCTTATTTCACGCCCGCCAACCTCAAGAGGCAGTGAAAGTGTTGGAAGAATACGTGTTGGAGCACTACCCGCACAAAGCCATGATGGACAACCTGTTCCTGGCGTACGAATTGGAATCTCTCGACAGTAATATTAGAAAGGAACAGTTGATTTCGCGCGCAGGAAAGCCCTGAGCGCTTATTATGCCCAGTAATCGCATTAGGTCGTTGACCTTTGGATATTTGTGTATACAGTGGTGATTTACCTTTCGCTCTCGGGGAGAACAACTGTACTAGGAAAATTGTAGAGTCAGGCCTACTCGCTGTTCTTGTACATCATTCCGAAAGGGCACGTCTTCGCTGAACGGCTGTTGAGAACGTTCGAACTAAACGGTAAGTTTAGCGATAGTGTGTAATGGCCATATTCTCTCGGCGACAGTCTGTAAAGATGGTGGTGTGTAGCTGCTAATAGAATATTTTAAGGGATTTACAGTTTTCGTGGAAAGAAGTCATCTTGTTCATTACAACGGTTGTGTGTTGGTGTTTTACCTCGACTATTATAATGTTCAACCTGGAGTAAAATAAGCTATTATCGCTCTTTCGAGTTTTCATTCACGCCGTGTCTGTGTGTGCATGTAGTAGTCTATACGTGATGTCATAGGTACATGTCCGTAACTAGCGATGTGATCTCCACTCTAGTACGTGTTTAAAGAGTCTATGGTGTAGCTGACCGTGTTCCTTTGTATACAGCTGAAAACTCAGATCTTATGGGTCTCTGACCACGATTGGATGCGAAGTATATGTACATACATACATGAGAAAAAACAATTGTAATGTACAGTCATGCAGGAAGCAATTAGAGTGTTGTAAGTGAACCAAGGATGTGTTGAGTGTTTGTGGAATGCCTTCAACTTGAGACTTCACTGGCTACCGGTGGAGTTTCAAGTTGGGATCGAAGTGGAATGAGTGAAGGGAAACCTTGAGTTCGTATCACAGTGGAGTGAGTGAAGGGAAGTCTTGAGTTCGTATCAAAGTGGAGTTAGTGAAGGGAAGTCTTGAGTTCGTATCAAAGTGGAGTGAGTGAAGGGAAGTCTTGAGTTCGTATCAAAGTGGAGTGAGTGAAGGGAAGTCTTGAGTTCGTATCAAAGTGGAGTTAGTGAAGGGAAGTCTTGAGTTTGTATCAAAGTGGAGTGAGTGAAGGGAAGTCTTGAGTTCGTATCAAAGTGGAGTTAGTGAAGTGAAGTCTTGAGTTTGTATCAAAGTGGAGTGAGTGAAGGGAAGTCTTGAGTTCATATCAAAGTGGAGTGAGTGAAGGGAAGTCTTGAGTTTGTATCAAAGTGGAGTGAGTGAAGGGAAGTCTTGAGTTTGTATCAAAGTGGAGTGAGTGAAGGGAAGTCTTGAGTTGGTTAGTCCAAACCAGTGGTATCGCCAGCCTCATTCTCACTTCTACTTAATCTATGATGCAAGTATTCGTATCAATTGATTTGTCTCGTGCGTTTTCAATGTGTTTTACGAATTTCGCATGCACAAGAAAAATGTATTTTGGTGTACCTGTTTGTGACATTCACAACCCCAAATTATTGGCTGGGTATGAAATATGCCATTGTTTTTCAGAAAAGGTGAAGTAGGTTGAGCCTGGCTATGTCTGTTAACTCAAATGTGCACTGACGTTTATGGAATTAAGTTGGATATTATCTGTGACAAAGATGTATCCTCAGATCTAGAATACAAGACTGGAAATCAAATCACTTAACTCGTGAATGAGGGGCATTTGTGGCGCCATCCAAATATGGCCTTATGTCATTACATGTACGTACATGTGACACTCCACTCACAGCACATGTACACACACATGAGACTAATTTTATGGTTTATTTGTGATTCCAGTCACTATTTTGGCATAGCTGATCCTTGGTTTGACATGTTTTTGTTAGGGCAGAGAAAATATCTGGGATATTTTACATAGAGTAAATTCTCATTAATTTGCCATAATTCATTTTTCAGAAGTACATGGATATTATATTGGCGGTGGGAAATAGTGGCGGATTGAGTGGTGGTGTATAGTGAATTCTTGGTAATCCGCCACTTCTTTATCCGCCAAACCTTTTAATCCACTATAATTTCCCAGTACCAATATAATGTATGTACAAGTACCAATGAATATCCAGTTAATCCGCCAAACCCATTAATCCACCATATTCTTTGAAAACGAATTGCTGCGGATTAACGAGAGCTCATTGTATTGTATTAACGAGAATTCATTGTACATATGTACATATATACCAACTTGATACCAGAGGGGTTGAACTAACCTTTATGCATGTAATTATTAGCAAGACGGCAATGGGGTTGTATGCTTGGGCAAGCTTGCAACTGAGCATACTTCCATGAAGACTAAATAAAATCAAGCTATACGTAGTTTCTGTTCTAGAAAATTTGGTTGGATTGTAATCATGGCCATATTTTGGAATGTCACGTCAAACAAATCCACTGGTTTGTGTAGGACATTCAAGACATTAGGCTGGAGGAGTTACATTATCGTCCAGATATGAAGGACATCATAAGGTTGATCTATGCCTGTACTTGAATGAAAAACCACCATCTTTGACATTTATTGAATTGCGAGTAGTATAACGATATTCATAGAAAATTACTGATATTCATTGTAATTTAATGCTATTCATGGGTCCGGTTCAGCACTCCGTCAAATTTGAACTCAAAAGGTGGTTTGAGGTCTGAGCTACATACGCCAGAGTAGTCCACATCCAAACATAGTATTATGTCATTACATGTGTCACTGTCCTAGTAGTACATGTAAATGTATGTATGTACGTAAGTGCATAATAATGTGTTGATGTGTGACTAATTCCACTTTGTTTCATTATTCCTACTATGCTTGCTGCTCATAATAGTGTACTTCAAAGAGGTGTATTTGGTAACTGGTTGCTCCCTGTGTCCTGAGTCATTAATTGGAGTGGTAACATGGAGAACATTGTTCTAAAAGTCTCATTTTGTGAGGAAGACATTGTCGAGGACATTGAGGTACTGATCAATATTAAGATATTATAACGTCCATATTATGCATACACATTCAGACATTTTACCCTTTGTTCTCTCCCATGTAATTGTAGATTGACATTAATGCAACAGTTGGTGAAGTCAGTAAGCTTGCTGCTAGTCGTCTAGTGGACCAGGAACCCTGTGAAGGTTAGTTCAGTTTGGAGACTCATTGTTTAGAACTTCATGGTAACGATGTACACTACACTATAGTTAATACCCAGATTTCCATTACGTACCACATTTATTGTCCGAGGGGTGAGTATAATGAATATGGTATGTACTAGAAAACCAGGTAGTAACAAGCTCATTGCTTATTAAAGGTTTTATACTACAACAGACGAGGAAGGGCTTCGAATTCCTCGTAGGTCAATATTAAGGCTCAGCATCCACAAACTGTGTTGATTTGAGAGACTTTTTTGAGGAAAATTTATCACTGGTGTTTATCGGAGATTTGTATTTAAAACCTTACAAACTACTGACCTAGTGATAGAATATTGATACACTGCAAATCGCAACCAGCATGAATGAATTCAATGGTAATCGGCAGTAACTTCCTCGTTACACTTGATTAAAGGTCGCTAAACGAATACTAAACACCAAGAGCACTTAAAGGTTATTGCCTTTGTTGTATAGCTACATTTGGTGATAATTACCCTCACCAAAGTCTCTAGCATTAGACCCCAAGAACACGTCCCAAATTCTCTGAACATTCAAGGACATGAATGTGGGAACACAACGTTCTCAATCATTCAACCTATTCATATCTGTCCAGCTTGCATTTCTGTTATATTCATGAATAAATTTGGAATCATACATACATACATACATACATACATGCATACATACATGCATTGACTGTCTCAAAACTTGACCATGACCTGTTCGTACTCTGTATACGTCCCGTGTCATCTTTCAGATTTTGGGTTGGTTAAGCCAGGAAAGAATCCCAACTATGGAGTGTGGCTGTCACCGGAGAGCACCCTCCAACAGTGTAATTTGAAACCCGGGGATTCGGTGCAGTTGCGAAGACAAAAGAGGCTGCTTAAAGTGAAAACCATGGATGGTAGTCTTGTCACTTTAATGGTATGGTGTGCTAAAGCATTCTCAATTTGTTTGGACAGTTGTGTGCGAACTTTTTTTACTTCTTATGTGCAAATTGTGATTACTGAAGATTGATGAATCTCAGAAGATTTCAAAACTCATACAACAAGCCTGCAACAAGATTGGTACGACACCACAATTCTTATTATAAAGCATGTACATATTATGTGGATTGTTACTATATCTGTACGTATTTACCTACATTGGTGTGTTGTTAATGTACAGGTCTTAGAAATTCAGAAGAATTTTCTTTCGTGACTGAAGCAAAATTGACTAAACACGGCAGGGTGAATACACATGCAAAGTTTCTGCAAATTGACAAATTGAGACTTGTAGTGCTTATGTTTGGTTATTTCAGTTATCCCTTGTGAACCCCAAGCGATTCAAGCCTTTAAGAAGAAGGTTGTTGACATCTGATGATGGTACATTACATGCACTGGTACCTCTACCACTGCTGGTCTATCTTTTTGGCTTATTGTATCTACAGCATACTGGCTTGATCCTTCCAAATCTCTGAGAGAACACGGAATTGAAGAAAATGATGTTTTGGTACTAAGGTGGGATACAGAGTGTGTTACATACGTATTAGTGTGTTAGCAGTCATTGGAGGACTTTAATAATTGGTGTGTGTACGTGTTTTGTAGGAAGAGATTTTTCTTCTCCGAGGAAGCCACAGATTCGGGTTGTGACCCCAAGGAAGTGCATTTGATGTATGTTCAAGCGCGAGATGCCGTGCTGAACCAAACGCATCCCGTCACAAAGGTCAATGCGATTGAGCTTGCGGCGATCCAATGTCAGATTGAGTATGGTGACTTCAAACATGACCTCGCTAAACCTGGATTTCTTCAGTAAGTCTAGAGAAGGCTGTACGCTTGTGTGTGCGTATCGGTATCATATTGATTGTACTAGCATGTACGTGCACAATCATACATATGAGCGGATGTATGTATGTACGTATGTTATGTTAGACATGTACGTACGTATGTACATACATGTACACACTTGAACATACAGTGGAACCTCTCTATTAAGGACACTTTGGGACCTTAATTTTAGTCCTTATTATAGTGGTTTCCTCAATTCAGAGGTCACTTAATACACAACAGTACTACACAGGGACACAGAATGGTGTCCTTATTACAGAGGTTTCCACATTTCAGAGGTTTGTAATAGAGAGGTCCCACTGTACGTATATATGACTATTAGAGTGTTTGTTTGTTCAGGTTGTCCAGCTTCATCCCTCTGGAGTATGTGAAGTCTAAGAACATTGAAAACAAGATATTCCAGGTTTGTTCGCAGTGATGGTAATCCACAAACAACCCAATACTTACGTATGTATGTATGTGCATACGTAATTTCAGGTACTGTATATTTACAGGTATATACGTACGTATGTACGCACGTACATATGTACTGTAAAATATCAGTTAGCAGTATCACTTGTTGCTTTTGTACTCCGGGTTTCTCTTTAATTGAATTACGTACGTACATACGTATGTGTGTATTTTTGTGGGTTCTTACTTGACTGGTTTATCACTTGATAGGCTTCTTTCGATGTGTGCTACTCTCATGTAGTCCAGACCCATTCTGACTTCAATTTTACAAAATGGGACTTCTACTGGGAAACAAAGGGTTGGGTCTCATCTCATACCAGTTTCTGTTCAGGGAGGTGCAGTCAATGATAGCAAATCACCATCATATCATGATAATTGCATATTTTAACCTGCAAAATCTGTTGTTCACGACGGCTAACAGAAGAATGTACTGTTCACAACATGTCTTATAAAACTCCATGCACCATCTGACATACCAATGATGGACGAAAACTAGACAAACTACTTCTTTGTTCAAAACCACCACCACCCAGATCACCACTGTGACAAATAGCATTCTTTGAATGCATGAATCCATTCACTGTAGGACAGAAACTGGTGTGGGATGACACAATACCCCTTTTCAATGAACGAGAGTCCAATTTTGTGAAATGGAGGGGAAAATGAGTCTGCACATAGAAGTCTAGATGTGTGCCATATTGTTGTGATGAGTGCCATGTTGTCCTGATGAGTGCCATGTTGTTGTGTTGAGTGCCATGTTGTGATGTGTGCCATATTGTTGTGATGAGTGCCATGTAGTTGTGTTGAGTGCCATGTAGTTGTGTTGAGTGCCATGTAGTTGTGTTGAGTGCCATGTTGTTGTGATGTGTGCCATATTGTTGTGATGTGTGCCATATTGTTGTGATGAGCGCCATATTGTTGTGTTGAGTGCCATGTTGTTGTGTTGAGCGCTATGTTGTTGTGTTGAGCGCCATGTTGTTGTGATGAGTGCCATGTTGTTGTGTTGAGTGCCATGTTGTTGTGTTGAGTGCCATGTTGTTGTGATGAGTGCCATGTTGTTGTGTTGAGTGCCATGTTGTTGTGATAAGCGCCATATTGTTGTGATGAGTGCTCTGTTGTATATTGGTATTGCAGGAGTATGAAAAGTTGTCGATGTTGAGTGAGCTAAAGGCTAAACTCCGCTACATTCAATTGTGCCGTTCTCTCAAGACTTATGGTGTGACATTTTTTCATGTGAAAGAGAAAATGAAGAGCAGAAACAAACTGGTTCCACGACTTCTTGGCATTACTTATGACTGTATCATGACAGTGGATGAGAAAACAAAAGAGGTACATAAGTACATGTGTGTGTGTGTGTGTGTGTGTGTGTGTGTGTGTGTGTGTGTGTGTGTGTGTGTGTGTGTGTGTGTGTCTGTGTGTGTGTGTGTGTGTGTGTGTGTGTGTGTGTGTGTGTGTGGGTGGGTGTGCGTATGTGTGTGTGTGTACGTATGTGTGTGTGTGTGTGTGTGTGTGTGTGTGTGTATACACGTGTACATGTGTGAGTATGTGTTAATATGTAAGTACATACATTCAAGCTCATCTTACTTCGTACAGTGGGAGTCAGCTTGAAGGGCATCACAAACTTCATAATAGTACATGGGTATCATTTTGTAAAAGTAAGTAGTACAATTTAGTGACTCATCAGTGAAGGAAGTGTGTAGAGAGGACCAAAAGGTTCTAATCTGCACAGACGTACACACAGCTTACTACTAAAGAGTAATGGATACTTTGGTTAACCTTCTGTGTCTCATCTAACATGTTCTCCACAAAGTGTGTAGATAGTGGTTGGAGTTCTGCCTTTCATCTGTTGCTTGTTAGGTTATCTCCACTTGGCCTTTGACAACAGTTCGTCGCTGGGCTAGCACGGGTTCAACCTTCAGTCTTGACCTCGGAGGCTATTCCGGTTCACTCTACTCAGTGCAGACAACAGAGGGTGAAGCCATATCTCACTTGATTTCTGGTTATGTGGATATGACTTTGAAGAGAGTGAGTGTTCAAAATGCTTGTACTACACATGTTGCTGGACTGTGTTCAATATTGCACATGTGTATGTACGTATCTTTCCCGTGTAGCAACGAACCAGCAGCTATGCTGATAGCGATCAGGAGTCAGTGGACACTAGTTCTTTGGAGTATGTAGATACATGCTGTATGAACCTTTTGATGTGTGTGTCATATTGCATGTCCTCGTCTTCAGTGAAAGCACAGAACTGTCCTCGGATGGGCATGGTGACTCAGATTCCAATGGGCCAATGGTTGTTAGTGACGTTCTTATACCATGTAATGTACATGTGTCTGGGTTTACTGGTACTGTCATTTTTATGTAGGACATCAAACCTTCGCTGAAAGCAGCACTAAGTGTGTGTCACACCATATCCTCCAGTCTGTCAGAAGATCCCACTCAAAATGTAAGATATTATTGGAATTTGGTGTTTGCACATTGACGCATATAGTCCCCATACATATGTATGCACATGTATGCCTTTATGCACATTCATATGCCCTTCGATAGAGTGAAATGGCCGTGAGTAATTCTCTAACTTCGTCCGTGGTGGCTATCATGTCATCGGCAGCTACTATCATGTCCTCTTCTCATAGCGGTGAGTTTCTAGCATTTCCTCATTATAATGAAACGTAGTGTGTTTATTCACCGTAAATTGTTGGTCATATTGCAGGGTCTGGTGAATTGCTGAAAGTAGGATCTGCTCTTAAAACCATGTACGTACTGTGTTTAATTGTGTGCCTACATGCATACATGCATGCATGCATACGTCGTCGTAAGAGTTTGCCAAGTTGTATTCGAAATGGATTGAGATCCTATTCACTTCTAGAATACTACTAGCATGCAGAGGTATCAGAGTGGCTTGCTCCCATATGCAAAGCTTGTACACTGGTGCAGTGTATGCTGCTAGTCTACAACACTAGACACTTCACACACGAGGCAGTAAGCCACTGTGTATCGAGGTCCACACCAATGGTAGCATACAGATACACAGATATCATACCAATGTACACATACTTATTAACCTCACTACATAACAACATGTACTAAACTCTCGGAATTTGTACATTTAGTTATTGAAACTACAGCAAATCTAGCAACGCATATTACGTAGACCAGCAATACATGAACTGCTGCACTACATGTACGTAACTCAACACACTATAACTTACTGCAGGTTTTTAAGCTTTTAGTCTGTTTTGATGGTACCTGTAGGTGTATTGGTTTGTCCGATCTGATGCCGTCAGCCCACACTGCAATGAGTAGATGTGGAAGCAAGGATGAAAGTGACAATATCACCCAGGCAACTTTGTCTTTAGTGGCCTTGGTGGAGAAGTTGCTCAAACTGGTGGACACCATCAACAAAGATAACTTGTAGGTTTATGCAGTACATGCGTAAGTACTTACGTATGTGGAATATTATGCATTTCAAGCCATTTCCTACATTTTTGCAGGAAAGATGTTCAAGTTGTGGTCAGAGACCTAGGTCATGCCGGGCACCGCTTACTTCACACCTGTGGTGAACTGGTTACACACGATAATGTCCAGGTACATACGTATGTATGTACTGTAGTTGGTAACAGCAACAAGCTTGCAGTCATTTTTGAAACCTATGCTGACAATCTCGTCCTCACTTGTAGAAATCCATAACAGCGATAGCCAGCGACATTGTCAGACGAACTGCTTACTTGGCTAAAGTTTGCACGTCCCTTGTTGATGATGGTATTGATCAGGACTTACGTGCAGACATAACTGAGGCTGTGGACACGATGATCGAGAGAAGCAACATCCTTAACGTGGTCGTTATTGTGCTATGTCCGGTGTTGAACAACACACTCCCACAGGAGGTTATAGCAGACGTTGTCTCCAAAGTAGCCAAATCCTCCGAGAATGTTTGTGGGCTGATTCAGGTAAGACTGCAATATGTACCATTCAAGATCAGCAATGCACATATGTACATATGTACAGTATTTATGTCCATACGCACATATATTATATATGTGCACATCTGTGTTGTTTAAAATGGGAATACTGTACGTGTTCCAGCAGGACATGTAGCAATCATGAATAATTCCTTAGCTCGTTTGATTACAAATGTACAGTGAATACTTTTTAATCCGCCACAATTTGTTTTTGGTGGGTTAACAAGTTTGCCGGATTAACTGGATATTCATTGTTACTTGTACATTATATTGATACTGTGAAATTGTGGCAGATTAATGGATTAAAAGGTTTGACGGATAAAGCAGTGAGGGATAAACGTGAATTCACTGTAGTTAAGTCTTTGAGTTTGTAACTGATGAAGACCAAAGTAGTCAGATATCTTACAAACTATTCACAATTTTTACATCTGCTGGAATATTTCCTTTATCAAATTCTTTAAAATGCCATATCCATGATTCTCTGTACTATTTGTCTCTGTATGTGTTTACGTTGTAGTCCAACTGTGGTGATGACGACACTGTTACCTTGTTGGCTGATGCTGGTGGAGCACTGATAGACGAGCTGCAGGGACTGATCGGAGAAGTCAGCAGATTCACCTTGTCCTCGATGTGTCACCAGATCGAGGACAGCCTGAACAGCTTAACACACGCTGCCAGCAACATTGTCAAGTGTGTTGGCGCAACTGATATGATAGTGGAGGCAAAGAAAATCGATAAGGTCTCTCCTTTATTAAATCACACACCAACTGCCCACTGTGTGTGTGGAGAATTTGATTGAAATGTTATTCTTATTGCATTGTAGATTTTCGAAGCTCTTGTGGACTTGTTGACTGTGCAGTCGCAGAGGGAGGAGGACCCCTCCATCGCCAAGTCCTTGTTGGATTCCGCCAAAGCTGTCACTCGTGGAGCTCTGAATGTGATTGAAGGGGCCAAGGTCAGCTGCAATAGCTGGAGTGGTATTACATTCTGGCACATACATACATACGTACATACATACATACATACATACATATATGCTGTATTGGTAGAAAAGCCCTAAGATGAAGATCCTGGAGATGAATCGCTGTTTACTGTAAATCAAATTTTGAGCATTATTTGGTTCAGCAGTGAGTATGATGATATGAATAGCACCTGATAACACGAACTACTTATTTGTGGCCTCCTCTTAGTTTGTCATAGGAGTTTCTACTAGCATATTTTACGTATACATACATTGGTATGTTTGTATGTAGTTGTTCCTTGAACTGTCACTGAAATTTGACTCAATGTTATTATGAATTTAATGGTTGTGCAGATAGTCACTGCTCTCTAAAGTACACTCTATACAGTCACATTACGTCCTATGTTTGAATGCATTTAAGTATGTACGTATCGTGTGTGCATACGTACCTTAGAACTTTGTTAAGACAAACACTCTTAAGACAAATTTCTGCGTAACACAAACCAATTTTTGACCATTATTTGGTTTGCTGTTGTAGTGTACATGTAGTAAGCAAATCCTGATTGGCAGTAAATCTGATAACAAGAACTGATTTTGTGGGTCCCTTATACGCAGTTTGTCTTAACGTGTTTGTACTGTATGATATTTATCCATCAAAATGGATAATAGTGGATGATACCTTGTTTCTGTTTGATCGGTCCTGTCCACTGCACATAATATCCAGTACTCCATATCCTTGAATGGGTATTGTATAGGGTACCTACGATTCATGCTAGTTACAGCATAGAGGGCCATGCACAACCCATGTGTGTATGTAGGGACCTGTAGTTTTGTGCCACTAAGATCAGAGGTTCGAGGCATCAGAGGATCACGATCGACAATCACAAATCTAATCAAGAATCCAACCACTAATAAGATGATTGTCTCCGAGGGGCATTCCAATGTCTGGTCATTTAAGACTAATTCTTTGTTTCTGAGTTTTACATAATGTGTAATATGTAGTCATATTTATCTTTACCTTTTAATAGTAATTTTGAGCATTTTGTGCAAATGTGTTTACTAATTTCCTGCCTTGTTCTCACACAATTGTACGTGTGCACACTTTTCTCTTTGATCTTTCACCGAACCAGGATACAAACGTATATGTATTATGTAGTCATATTTATCTTTACCTTTTAATAGTAATTCTGAACATTTTGTGTATTCACATTGTGTTTCTTACATTCATGTGTACGTGTGTAGCTATTGGCTAACAGTGGTGATGAACAGTCACAGGCGGTAGTCGGATCGGCGGCTGAAGAGCTCCTCGGCACCTGTCACTCTGTGAATATGTTCATCCTGAACAAGTACTCTGAAATGAGGATTCTGACCTCCGCGGAAGTGTGCTGTGACGTTTGCAGCCATTTTGTCAGCGTTGTAGATAGCGCAAATGCCAATACCAGCGAGGAGCTGCACCTCGAATTGGCCAAGCAATGCGAGGTATGCAACTTAGTATTTCGTTGAAGAGTTTAACTATCAAGTGTCAATTCTATTCATATGTGTGTATTTATTGATTATTGTGGATATGTGTTTTGTTTACTGCTTTAACCAATTGATTCGATATCCGGTTGATTTCATCCTGATTGTCAATAACCATACGTATTGTATTAACACTATTCTCAAATACGTACTCTTTGTGTAGACTACGAGAAAGAGGTTATTTGTTCTGAAGTGCCTGGTCAGCAAATCAAAGATGAACACCAGTGTGAAGTTGAGTGAACTCACGGAAGCTTCTTTGGCTCTAGCTAACGTAAGTGATTTTCATAGTGCTTTGTGGTAATCACATGCGTACATATGAAGCTTGTCCCATATGCATGCATACATTGTCACATGTGTACGTACACACATAATTTTTCAATCTGCATATATACTGAGCATACATATTTGCAGTATGTATGCACATGCACATACTTACGGCATATGTACAGTGCTTACATACATACATACAGCACTTATGTACGTACATACTGTACATACATACATGCACTTATAATATGAAATGCATTCTATGTCTGTATTAATGGGCTGCGTTTTAGTTGCTCTGTTTTGTACATACCGATAGTCCGTTGGACGTCTTGTATCCATCTCAAAAGCGGCGGTACCCACAGTCGGAGATCAGGCTACCGCTCTCCAGCTGGGGAACTTCGCCAAGGCCACAACCAGTGCTGTCTCAGAACTGAAGAGAGCTACAAAGAAGGTAGTTTGCTTGCATGAAACAACGCTCATTGGCTACTGCTTTGATGTGTTTTGTTCCCTTTGTTACCTAGGCAACAATGGTTGTCCAAATAAGTGACCTGGATGAGTGCTCCGAGTTACTCTACAAGCTTACGTTTGACCCCAACGAGGGACCAACCTTGATGTCTGATAGTGTACGTTGACCCTTCGTAGCTGGAGGGAGCATGTTCTATGTACATACAGTGGGACCTGCTATAAGGACCGCCTTTCTTTGATGCCAATCTTCAACAGGTCCCTTGGGTGGTCTTAGTGTGTAGGCCTTGCTGTTTAGTAAATGTATCTGAAGTTGCTGTATGTGTATGTACTTCAAGGAACTGATCCATTATTGCTGAGTGTTAATAATTATGGGCTTGAGGAAATCATCACTTGTGCTTATTGAGGACACCCCATTCTCCATTACTATATACGTTTGGTACAACTATTATGCAGATTTCAGCTACGATGCAAGCTTTGGACTCCTCAGGAGCAAGTATTCTGCTTGCATTGGAAAATTCTGATGCAAATCACCTCATTGCCTCCATCAAAGACCACGTTGATAACCTGCAGGTATGTGCATGTGCGTACCTACATACGTACGTACGTAGGTTCAGTATACATAAGTCCATACAGAAACATACACACATACATACGTACGTATGTATACGTACAGTTGCGTTTTGCAGTTTATAAAAGTACCTTTTGATGTTGAAATATAGCTCAAAGAAGCCTGCCTAGTTAGCAGTAGTTAATTTTTGTCATACAATCTAGTTAGTGTAGAGTTGAAAGCAAAGTTTCCTTAAATATTTTGATACATAACATGTGTGCAGACATACAAATAATGTATGTGCATAATATGTATGTATGTACGTACATGCATACATACCAAAATTATCATAACTTCTACTAAGCGAACTTGTGTATCTATGCATATGCATGCTTGTGCTGCATGTACTGTATGTAAGAATTTTGCCATTGTAGTCTTGGGTGATGTACCTACGTATGTACGTATTATGTATGTACATGTATCATTTGTCCACAGGTGTGGTCTTGTGCTGTTGTCAGTAGCAAGGGTTTATTGGGGGATGAAGACACCAGGGATAGCGTGGTCCAGGAGGTGATGCGGACAGTGGAGTACACCAAAGGGTTTCTTGCTGAAGTGAAGGAGTGCCTCACAACTGGAACCAGTGCAGTGGAGGCTAAAAGAATGCTGGAAAAGGTATGTACCAATACATACGTATTTACACATAATGTGACTTGTGTGGGCAGATTAAAGTAATTTCAAGTTTTTTAAATTAGTTAATTCTACAGTATGCTATATTTTTTAGAATTTCCTTTAACTCATAAATCATAAAGCACTTCTCTTTCAAATGGAAATATAAATTGTAATGAGATGATGCAATGAGGACCCAATTAAATCACCAACATACATACTTATCTGAAAAGGTCTCCAGTCAACCCACACAAGGACTCCTAGTTAGAGTCACATATACACTACCTACCTACATACGTACATATGCTGTGTGTAATTTTTTGTTATGTAAACATAAGTTAATTGTTTATCTCTTCACACTAAGGCTTCCCAATCAGCACATTCCACAGTTGTTATCTTGGATGCAGCTGACAATCCCTTAGAGGTAGGTTTCTGCTGAACTTAACATGCATACACAGTGTGTACATAAGTTTAAGTGGTTGTTAGTGCATCTGCTAATAGTACATACATATGCACTATGTATGTAATAATCGTGTCCGAACAACTGATGGGTATGCCACTATACCTATTTAAGGTAGTAATACTTGTTAATCTGCTGCAATCGTTTTGAAAAATATGGAGGATTTATGAGTTTAGCATTACTGATTGTAGATTATATCGATACTGGGAAATTGTGACAAGTTGATAGGTTTGGCAGATCAAGGGATGGCCGAATAGCGGAAATTCACTGTACACACATGCGTATATACGTATGTTTATATAGTAATACTAGCCATCAGAATACAGCTGTACATATATACAATGATATCTGTACATTGTAAAATCCACCAAAAATACCAGTATAAGTAGTCTCTACAGACAGGTAGTTGTTGTAGAGAGGTGCTTCACTGTAATCATAGTGGAGAGTCCAATATTGGTCACTTAGGACAGGTTGTCTCTGTGTAGAAGTGGTGTTTAATACAGGTTCCACTGTACATACATACGTATGTACTACGTGTACATAATGCCTGCCATCAATTAGTATACAACTGTACACAATGGCATATGTATGATACGATACACAACTGGTATACCTGGTCCATTGATTTCTCCACAGGTGGATCCTACTACATGTGCCAATAGGAGAGGTTGCTGCATGAGAATGATTTGCAGCATCGTCGATTTCTACAAGAAATTATTCTCCTATGCATGTACGTTTTCTTGTTTACTATAACGTGCAAACATCCCAACGTACATAATAGTATGCAATACGTGTGTTGTGGGCAGATCAGAGAGCAACATTTGTCAATTTCTGCACTACCTGCACACTTGTAATTGTTATCAATTTTTTCAATGAATTGCCGGGCAACTCATTGTTCAGCTATAATGACAATGCTATATGAGAGTTAGCATACAATTATATTATTAATTTTTACATGGCAACATACCACAAAACACCTAAAGTACCTCTGATAGGGCTGTAGCTGATGCAGACACTTCAACTTGATTGTTAACTTGTGCTATGTCTTTGTATAGAGTCAAACCAGAGTGTCTGTATGTATATCTGCTACAGCCCTACCGGAGGTACCTTAGTTAAAAGCTGTATTGACATGCATATGTGCACAGTGACATTTGTACATGAAGACCACCACAAAGACCAGTGGCCAAGGGTCTCTAAAGACAGGTGGTCTTTATACAGAGGTGCTTCACTGTAGTTTGCTGACATCGTAGATAGTCCAATAATGGTCACTTGGAACAGGTTTTCTTTTGTAGAGGTGGTCTTTATAACAGGTTCCACTGTATATTGTGAAGTTATGGTGACTCCATCTCCCTTCCCATTTGTAGGGTTGCTGGTGTGCTATATCTTACGTTTCCTCTTCATGACCTTCCTGGTGGTGTGTTTCCCAGCTGGCCTGTGTTATTTGTGCCTGTGGTGCTTGAAGAGAAGAGGAACTGATAGCTATGAAGCAAGCTGTTCATCCTCCGACACTTCATCTGGTGTCAGTGACTTGTCGGATGATGAGGACGACCCAGGTGAGTTCACTGTCAGCTATCAGAGGCCCTATGGCGCAATGCCTCGAGGCCAAGACATCAAGTTGAAGGCCGAATGAACGAACATTGCAATATTGATATCATCAATGATATAAATTAATAGTAACTAGAAAACGTAATGGTGGTACTATACGTATGCTTCTAACTTTACATACACCTACGGTATATATTTTTGTGTATTTCTTGAATTCTACTCATGTTATTGTAGTCAGTTATTCCTGTTTAACAGATATAGGGATGTTGACATTGTTGCATTATTCTCTGTTTTGGAAAATTGTGTCCACTAATAATACCATAACGTATGTACGTACGTGTGTAGCCCAATCACATATGTTACATACAGTACATATATAGTAATTATTATATGGCTCGTGTTATTATAATATCATGCATCATGGGTATTCTTTATCATTATATATCTTGACATGTACACATGCATACATACATGTTCTATTTTGGATATTTATGACGAACCATAGATCATGCTAGAGCTTAAATGTAATAATATTATGTTATTATTTATATAATGATTATCATAGGGATTTTCGTTAGCTTTGATCAATGTACATAATCACATAGAATCTAGTGTATTATAATAACACATATTATGTATACAGATAAGTATACGTATTATTATTAGAATTATTAATTAATGATCGTAGTTGACTACTATATTGATTACAATGTCAGGTTATATAGCTGATTGTATTGTTGATAGCCGCATCACTCACACAGTGAATTTTTAATTTGATTAATGACCGTTTTAAATCATGTCATGGCTTGTGTCCATATCGATTCTGAGTTCACCTCCAGCCTGACCTTTACCAGTGGGAGTGGGAGTGGCATTTGACACACCTTCCTTGTTTGTGCCATCTTCACAGTTCGCTGCACTTCTCTTTTGCTCTTTCAATTCATCTGTGTTGTTGTCAGCTGAGTTGACAGTTGTAGGTGTGTTTGCTGGTGCTTCAGTAGATTCGACCACTGGATCTCTGTCAACCGGGTGGTTATGACCTTTACCAAAGAACACGCTCAGTAAAATGGCTATACATATCAGTAAAATAGACACAATGCAGATCCCCACTGGGACAGATATGCCAGCTATGATAGCCACATTCATGTCCTCTGATTGAGATCCTGTTTCCGTCGTTTGATTGTTATCAATGAAACCTGTACAGTTCATGTAGAAACCCATAGGCATAATATTATGCATGTACAGTACTTGTCTACATGTATATATGCATACTAATTATAATATACTAAAATTATAGTAATATTATACTTATATACATAGAAACATCACTGTACTACATGTAATAATAGTACAGGTATAGGAATTATAATGCGTGATAATTGTTGCGGGAATTGACAATTAATAAATTGATTTGATTATCAGTCCTTAGTAATTGACTGATTAGTCTATTTATCTCACCGGAACTGATTAAATGAGTTAACTTAGCGATTGACACTGGCCATGGTCCTCTTATACCTTACAATGTTGAGGAATAACTCAAGGGTTCGATGGTAGATGTCAGGCACCTTTTCACCTTAGTGTCATGATACTCTCAAAGTATGTACAATGGGTGAAAGTTTTGGTACTACAGTGAGGGCATCTTCAGTTATACTCACTTAATCACTTCCTATGAATAATCAATTTGCTTGCACGTGCTACTAACTTTAATCACATATGACGTGAAAATCAAATGATCAATTAATTGATTGTCCAAGTACTAATATGTATGTATAATAGTGAATACTCCTTAATCTGCCGCAATTTCAATAAATATTGTGCATTAACGAGTTTGGCGGATTACGTAACTGGATATTCATTGGTACTTGTACATTATATAGGTATTGGGAAATTGTGGCAGATTAAAATTTTGGTGAATAAAACGGAGGCAGATTAACGAGAATTTACTGTATATGCACATGCTAATATAATATTCATCATATCACATGTACGTGAATTATTGTACAAATGTACCATTATTTCTATAGACTGAAAAACTTTCCCAGAATTAAGAGCTGCAATACATACGTACTGATGTACATATGCACCTCTTATAATAAAAAATACTGTTAGTGACATACGCATCACTGGGTGGACATTATTGTGCTTTTGCTACAGTGTGCTACAACAGTACTAACCACATGTGACTGCTGCATCTTCCACATGCTGGCAGTTGTTGTCGTATTGCTCATACGAACATCCCAGCAGTGTTTTTTCTGTTCCTTCGCACTTTACTTCACTTAACCAAATCCCCTTGCCACGAGCTTTGTTGCTGGTGACCGTCATCACGCTGACCGCCCTGCCACTAGAGAAGCCGAGCTGCCTGCACACAACTGTACTATCAATGTCATCCCAACCGTCGTCACAGACTGTATTCCAATGTGAGCCGTTGAACACTTCAACCCTTCCTTGGGTGTGGCCTCCCACAAGTTGCACATCTCCTAACTTCGGTAAACCTGTAAAAGGGAAGGCATTTTCCACAGTAAAAGTGTACAATTTAATGTAGCAAAGAGCCACTCAAGAGCTATGCAGTTTAGTACACTGTCAAGTAATTGGGCACTTTACACTGTGACAACCCATTATAGATGCAACTAGTAGTCCTTGCTGTTGATCAAGACATACGTATAATATTCAAAGGGAACCTGTTATAAAGACCACCCCTTCCAAGTGACCATTATTGAGATATCGCTCACATTTTCTCTATAACGGTAAAACACCTTTGTCCAAAGACTATATCTGTATTCAGGGGTCACCTTTTACTGGTCCTTTTTATGACCTTTATATACAGGCTTCTCTATACATTAAGTATACACAGTGGGACCTGTGTAAACAGCCACTTCTTTATAGTTACCATTTTATTAAAATTTGTCTGCCCTGCAATGTAGGGTGCAACTTGGTTAGTATAACACAACGTCATATTATATACCAATCTTGGAAATTAATACGTAGCTTGACCACAGGTGACCACATTAGACAAGCCCCACTGTTTATGAGGTCCCATAGGTGATCACATTAGACAGGTTGCACTGTAGATGAGGTCCCACAGGTGACCACATTAGACAGGTCCCACTGTACACGAGGCCCCATATGTGATCACATTAGACAGGCTCCACTGTACATGAGGTTCCATAGGTGACCACATTAGACAGGTCCCAATGTACATGAGGTCCCATAGGTGACCACATTAGACAGGTCCCACTGTACATGAGGTCCCATATGTGATCACATTAGACAGGCTCCACTGTATATGAGGTCCCACAGGTGACCACATTAGACAGATGCCACGAAGTCCCATATATGTAATCATATTAGACAGGTTCAACAGTACATCAAGGTACATAAGACTCTTTTTGTACATACGATAATGTACGTGACGGACTTACATTCAACACCCACATCCTCAGTATGTTTGCAGTTTGTGTTGAAAAAACCGTTGTGCCCGCATTCCAGGAGGTTAGGTTCACTCCCCACACATTGAACGCTGTCCAGGAGAATCCTACCACTGCCAGGACCAAACGAAGCCACCTTAACACCTGCATCATAATCCAGTTGCTTGCAAACTACATCCGTGTTGCTAGACGTCCACTCGTCATCACAGACTGTGTTCCAGTTGTCTTTGTAGAGGACTTCCACTCTTCCCTTAAATGTCGCACCACCTCCACTCAGTCTTACATCTCCATTGCGTCCTACCGTGTACACAGACAGTAAATAGTCTGGCAATCATGCGTGTGTGCTGACATTATAAAGCAGACAAAACTCAGTCTGATAGGCAATGACATGGAACGATGCAGCTTCCATAATAGACAAACATACAAAGTGCTCAATTTCTTGACCACCTGCAGGTACTGATGTGCATGTACAGGACAACTTGCCTAGCAAGTACCTGGGTGAGTGCATATTCCTAGTTAGTGATCCTGCATGAGTACACCTCACTCAGTCCCTATATCCCATGTACACTACATCAAACAGTACTGATAGTAAGCATATGCCTCTGACGGAAAGGACAGATTTGGTGTGCCCTTTAAGGTATACATACATATACTAAGCAAGTGTGACTGTATACTCACACACATATCAATTTTATAGTGAACACAATGTATTAACCATTAATCTTCACCTAGATTGTATTTGCATGCATACTGTAATACATACATACCTACACACACAGCGTAGCTATGTTAATGTGTGTGTCCATGCCCACATATAAACTAAGCTCACTATGTACCACATGCTGATGTGCATGTTCCTCGTAATAAATGTAATATTATGTGCTCAGTCTAGTTATGTGCTGCTACGGTGTGTATAATGTACGGATGAATCTCAGTCATGTAATAGACTGGTTACAGGGTGGTTACGCATGTATGGGAAGTATTACATTAGTCCTACTATATAATCATCTTGAGTCATACTGGTTCTGTGAAATATGAGTGTCCTATACATGAGGGTGGGTATTCCTGTATGTTTGTACTATACATGAGGGTGGGTATTTCGTATATGTATGTCCTATACATGAGGGTGGGTATTTCGTATATGTTTGTCCAATACATGAGGGTGGGTATTTTGTATATGTTTGTCCACTACATGAGGGTGGGTATTTTGTATATGTTTGTCCACTACATGAGGGTGGGTATTTTGTATATGTTTGTCCTATGCATGAGGGTGGGTATTCTGTATAATATGACATTGTCCTATACATGAGGGTGGGTACTTTGTATATGTATTGTGTACGTTTTCATAATAAGTGCTATAACATGTAGCCTAGTTACCGTATCATTTTAATCACACATTAGGGAGATATGTATGGGAATACAGTATTCCAATCCTATTGGGAGTGCATGTTTCTGTAAAATATACACCTGTATACGTACATACAGTGGATTCTCCTTAATACACCTTGATTTATGTTCAAAGGATATGGCAGATTAATATGTTTGGTGGATTAACACGATATACGTACATATTGTTTACTATTGTTTGCATAATAATATTATACTATTAGCAGTATATTATATTGTTAAAATGAATTGGATAATAGGGTTTGGTGGATATACAGCAATGGTGGATTGACAGAAATTCACTGCTGATTGCTGTACATTTCCCTTTACTACTGTATATAATATCTACCGTGTTACAGTACGGTGAAAACTCGTTAATCCACCGTAATTAGTTTCCAAAGAATATTGTGGATTAACAAATTTGGTGGATTAACTGTATATTCATTGGTACTTAAACATTATAATGGTATTGGGAAATTGTGGTGGGTTAAAAGGTTTGGCAGATAAAGCAGTGGCCGATTATCGTGAATCCACTGTACCCGAAGGTGCAGCTCGATAATAACTATACTGCTATGTTATATATTGTTGTCAAACTGTAAATTCAATGCTGGCTTTGGTTACTAGCCCGGTAGTATACGTGACACTGGACTCACCTGTCACCATAGAAACAAAAATGAGGAACAAACAAGCCTTTCTGTAGAACATTCCCAGTACTTTGGCAATAACACCCAGCGAGTTTCAAAGTGAACTACACACGAGTGAAGTATACACACTGCACCACACACTACTCGATCTCAACTTGTTTATAACGAAGTCAATGGAGTGGCTAGTGTAACAAATCTCCAGCTGTCTAGTTCACAGATGAAATTAGGAATGTTTATGCATTGCCAAACACATGTAGTGGTGTTGACAAGAGTGATATTGATTACATTCCTTGTAACACGAGGTAACCACTGTGACCACGAATAACAGTAGTTTTTGTAGTATGGTACACATCATATCTGTTGAATGTATTAGTATAAATGAATTTACAATTAGCATAATTGGCTTAGATATGGCATGCATATTACAAAAAAATGTGTGTTTGAAATGTCTAAGATACAGGGTTGACTTGAAGAGTGTACATCTACTGTCAGTGAATGCTCCTATGATTCTAAAAGTATATATTAGATGACAATTCTGAAGATAACACCCTTGAACCATATAATATATGTATGTGCTGGATGGAGAAACAGCTGGGACAAGATATAATACTGTCAAGGACTACATGTTTGCCATATGTGTTTGAGTTGTGTCATAGGTTATTAAGTATATCCGTTATTAATGTATCAGTCTTTTGATTTCCTGTATTCGAAGTTTAATAATTCTGAAGAGATTTGTTGAAGAAAGTGAGACGATTTTCGGCGACCCGTTACATTTGGTGATAGGGGTGGGATGGTTCATGATGCAGATGCATCGGACAACCTGGCCAACCTTCTTCACTTTGTCTGGGAAATATGACGGTGAAGCTATCACACACTTAGTGCGGGCAGTCTCTCCATCTGAAGTCACTCCCGTGACCTCCCCATTCTCTCCAGTTGTGATACCTTCAAAGGGTTTATTCAGCATGTAGGTACCACCATAGATGGCACTCAGCCTTGCAAATCCCTGAGGGAGTTCCCCCAAGCCATACAAGGGGTACAAGTAAGGGGATTTCCCATACCTCTGGATCGAATCCGAGTATAGCAGGATCCTTCGAAGAGTGGGGGAAAATTTTTCACTCTTGTACTTGTCATCGGTATATAGACAGACAGCGTGACCAGTGAAATCCTGAGTATTGTCATCCAGAGAGAACTTCTTGAAAACATCAGACATTAGCGTGTCTGGTTCTATCCCTTGCTTTGCCTTCTTGTCAGCTGTATCGTAATTGTTACAAAACTCGACAAAGCTCTTGTATCGTCTTTTCTCGAAAAGTCCCATCAAATCAGAAGAGAGAGCTTCAGCAGCAGTGGCAGGCACCTTATGGATCTTCCCACCACTCTTGTACACGTAGCTACCCTCCACGCTCTTGAACTCCAAGTATCGAGTCACTCCAGAGTGGATGAGCAGTTTGACCAGATATCCATCTGCCATCAAGAATTTCGGTATAAGATCCACATTCCAATCCCTTCCTCTGCCATACTGCGCAGGAGCCTTGTCGCCCTTCTTGAAGTGGACAAACAGATCGTCCAGCGGAGTCAGAGAGGCACTCTCTCCACCGTAGTAGCTGTTCCTGTCCATGTGAAGGACCTTCTTCCCCGCCACAGACAGCAGACCGCTGAGGATACATTCCTTCAAACCGGTTCCAAGGACAATAACATCATATTCTTCATCCATGGTGAGTCAACTGGCGACAGAGATCAAGGATTCTACGAGATCGAAAGGTCTTCTCGAATAACCGATGGTGCTATATTTGGGCATGGAAGATAGCCCAGATGTTGACAACGAAGAAGACATGCCAGTGTGGAATGAAAACGATACACTGACGGAGGATAAGCCAACTATGGGGAGCCAATTAAATATGAAGCAACGACAAGAACTTGAAAAGCTATTGTACGAATATCGGGAAGTAATGAAGAACAAACCAGGTAAAACCACAATTGTTGAACATGCAATTGACACTGGTCCAGCAACACCAGCGAGGCTACCACCATACAGGCTTCCACATGCATACAAAGATGCTGTCTACAAGGAAATTCAGGACATGCTACAGGCAGGAATGATCGAACCCTCCACTAGCTGTTGGGCATCGCCTATTGTACCAGTCAGAAAGAAAGATGGCTCTATTAGGCTATGTGTGGACTACCGCAGGCTGAATTCAGTCTCCAAACATGATGCCTACCCGATGCCTCGAATTGACGACATCATAGATCGGATTGGAGAAGCTAAGTACATATCAGCCTTGGACCTTACACGTGGGTATTGGCAGGTGCCAATGTCTGCAGCAGATCGCCACAAGACAGCCTTTACTACCCCAATGGGCCTTTTTCAGTTCACGGTTATGCCTTTTGGCCTTAGTGGAGCCCCAGCTACATTTCAAAGAATGATGGATCAAATTTTGAGTAGACTACAATTCTCGGCAGCATACCTGGATGATTTGGTGGTGTTCAGCGATACATGGGAGGAACACCTCAAGCATTTGAGGAACATATTGGAGCGCTTAAAATCAGCGGGACTGACAGCAAAGTTGAAGAAGTGCCAGTTTGGCATGGCAGAGTGCCGCTATCTAGGCCACATTGTCGGCAGTGGGGTAGTGCGGCCAGAGCATGACAAAATCAGAGCTGTCCGTACATTTCAGGTTCCGAGGACCAAAAAGGAGGTACGTACATTTCTCGGTATTACGGGTTATTATCGGAAGTTTATTCGTGGCTATGCCACGACTGCAGCACCCCTTACAGACTTGACCAGGAAGTCATCGCCTAACCTCATCACCTGGACAGAGGAATGTCAAGTGGCTTTCCAAAAGTTGAAGGACGCCCTTTGTACGGCACCTGTACTCCGGAGTCCCAACTTCGACCTACCCTTTATACTACAAACAGATGCATCTGATAGAGGGGTAGCTGCTGTTTTGAGCCAGACTGAACAGGATGAAGAGCATCCCATTGCATATTTCAGTAAGAAGTTGCTACCTCGGGAACAAAAATACTCCACCATTGAGAAAGAATGCCTTGCCATCAAGCTTGGGATGCAGGCTTTCAGGGTCTACTTGCTGGGTCGAGTATTTTCAGTGCAAACAGATCACCGTGCGTTGGAATGGCTTAATCAGTTGAAGGATTCCAACTACCGCCTATCGAGATGGAGTCTGGCGCTACAACCCTTCCAGTTCCAAGTTATTCATCGTGCAGGCCAATCTAATGGCAACGCTGATGCATTATCGCGTATGGAATCCCATGAGTCAAACACGGTTTGACTGGAGAAGGAGGGAGGGGTGTCAAGGACTACATGTTTGCCATATGTGTTTGAGTTGTGTCATAGGTTATTAAGTATATCCGTTATTAATGTATCAGTCTTTTGATTTCCTGTATTCGAAGTTTAATAATTCTGAAGAGATTTGTTGAAGAAAGTGAGACGATTTTCGGCGACCCGTTACAAATACTTTGAATAAACTCTACTTGCGCAATTATAGTTCGTTGTTAACTAAAGTATCCACGACCTTTGGAATATAGACCTGCCTTGTGTTAACAATGTGCACTTGGTTAGAAAATGTGGGTCTTTCAGTGATGGTTTACACATGCACATGACACCAACATTCTGGGCAACCAAACCCTAACCACAGGTATGACGTCATGATAGTAATCTCGCATCAGTTTAGTTATCCTGCCTCAATGTGTTCTCTATTATACTCCTATAGAGAACACAATCACACAACATGTATAAACATAGGAATGATACAATGTGAAGTGTATACAAGTATGTCAGTAGATTATAAAGGAATAACACATTGTAAAGCGTGCATTATAATTATTATATACGAAGAATGTCAACTGTCATTGATAACACCTTCCATTTTGTAATGTACATTTCCATTATAAAAGGAATCAGGCTTGGGTCCACAAATTTGTAAACCCACAAAGATCAGAGGGAGATCAAAGAATGATTACACATTCAAAACACAAAACAAAATTAATATCATTAATTGACCTTTTTTTCAATGAACTTGCATCTGTTGCAGCTGATGCCTCTTCGGGTTTGCAAATTTGTGGACCCAAGCCTGATTCTCTTATAATGGAAATGTGCATTACATAATGGAAGGTGTTTGATGTAGGTACGTACATAGGAAGGACACACTGTTAACTGTGCATACTTTTACATAGGATTGACACACTGTTGCACATACATGGGAAAGATACAGTGTCAATTGTATAATACATTTAAGTAAATATACAACATGTACGTACATTGCTCACTGTACATGTATGTACATACATATACAAACGAATAAATGTCAGTACATAGGACTGACACATTTTAGTCAAGTCAAATGTACACATACGTGAATATAAGGAGACATGTCAACATGTACATACATTGGAAGGGCACATTGACAACTACGAAACATCTAATTAACAACTATACAACATGTACGTACATTGCTCACTATATATGTATGTACATGCATATAAATGACATATTGTTCAATGTACATGAATACTACTACTACTACTACTAATACTAATACTACCAATAATAGTAGTAACCCTATAGACACTTCACCTAGTGACGGGCATATTATAGCACAGCTAGCTGACAGTAAGGTGAATACAGCATGATCATGAAATGATTATACAGATACGTATGCATGTGTAATGGCATGTACAAGTTGATGCAGCTGAGCATCTATACATGAGTATGTCAACGCAGATGAACACTGGTACAGGTGAGGATAATATCACTGAATAAGGGTGAACTGGTAACAGGTCCTACATTATAATAGTATAGCATCCGTTACCATAGAAACAGTACTATTATACAGCAATTTTATAATGTATAAAGCGCTAGCAACAGTATAAAGCGTTAGAAATGGATGCTATAATGGTTAAGACATGGACACTTGGGCATTATGACATATAAAATACACTCGCCCTCGGGTGCTTCGCGCCCTCGGGGCTCGGTATTTTCTATGTCATAATGCCCTCGTGCCCATGTCTTAACCATTAAATAATGTAGGTGTTCAGAAATGAACACAGACGCAGACACATACGAGGAAATGCAGGTGAATTAAATAGGAAGCAGAAAGCTAACATTGAAGCGACGAATTTGGATTACGTGATTCCCGGTCCACCACTCTTTGGTGACAAAAAAATGGCAGCCAATACGAATACCAAAGTGATCGTGTTTGGTGCAACTGGTAGAACTGGAATTGCCGTGATCGAAGCGGCCTTGAAGAAAGACTACAAAGTATCAGCCTTCGTTCACCGATCTCCCCTACCCGATCATTTGACTGACAAGGTAATGTCCACTTGCAATTTCACATACGGATAGCTACACAGATATACTATAGGTACGGTACACAGTCAAACTGAGTTAGATCGTGAAGAATACTCTTTAAATGCTTACATTGTAACTCAAATGATCATATCAATCAATGTAATGAACGCACTGTATTTCGGAAAGGCGCGATGGAGCCCGTCGGAATATTCTTTCTTTCCACTTTAAACGTTAGCTACGTACGTCTTGAGCTTGTATCCTTGACTTGGCTTAAGGTTGTATTTTTGACTGCTGTAAGTGTGCACATTAGTGAATTAACTTTGTTTCGGAATCCCATGGAAGGTTTGCAAATTTATTGGTATAGAAGAGCGATACATTTCAAGTAACCAGTCTTTAGGCAAGTGATCTATATAGTTTACTCTTGTTTGCCATAACCAGATACTGTGACAGTCTTTTCTGCTCACTTTCGGCGAGTGCTACGGTCTGGCGGTAGTCTGGCCCATCAGAACAGTCCCAATGTACATGAAAGTGCCCTAAGGTAGAAGAAGGAATGAACGATCTGTATACTATTAGATGGAAAAAGATTAACTTATCTAATATGTGAGCTGTTTAAAATATTATAATAGTCATAATGCTTTAAAGGTAGTCATCACTAAAGACATGGTGTATGTACATGATTCGATCGAAATTGTTCAAAGGTATATAGAACCTTTATTCCAGTTTCTCAAAAGTTCCTTCCAAATATTTATCAC
>OZ026564.1:1492173-1609673 GCA_964020155.1 Chondrilla cf. caribensis | reverse complement strand
TACTGAAGTCAAAGTTACTTCTTACTTCCCAGGATGAGAATAATGTTTGCTCAAAGAATACGATGATTGGAGTATTGATTATAGATGCAAACAAGAAGAGAACAAACTTTTATTTAAGACAAGACCAACCTGTATCAAAAGGCCAGGAACAGCAACATTTAATACCATGATGATGGCAGGTCCTCTCATAATGCATGGTATGTAGTTTTCTGAGTAACATTTCTGATTAATCATACCTGATCATGATTCATTACTGTAGCATTCTATTTCAGAATACTCAGAGATTTGACATAGCTATCCTATAGCTAATTCCATTGAGTTTCATGTTTATTTTGCAACGTATGTATGTTCACGGTGAAATCGGTGTTCCTATCTTTCATTTGATAAAGGTACAGAACGGCTGCATGTGTGACGTCTCAAATCGGCCTAATTAACTTCCGACGTTCCGTGTGGCGATTTCGGCTTCAGTGACCAATTTCTCTCCTTTAATACCCGAAACAGGAGCGATATTTCACGAAAGTGTCATTCATCGATGGAAAGGATCTTTATATCCCTAAGAAAAGCGAGTTCTCACCGGATAATTTCCCTAATTTTCAAGTACATTGATCGCGAACCGGTCAAAGCGCTTAGAGATGGGCATTGTACGTAGGCCTACATACGGCGTGTGTAATTGCGCAATGGATTTTGATGGAATAAAAATGGCCACTTCTTTGATGAGTTATTGGAGATTGACATAATTTACAGAATCGGAGTGAAAACAAGTTTCCTCTCATTGGACCTATGTTTAGTGCTACTATCGAATCGAATCATATGGCAGTTCACGGGCCAGTATATGTGGTTTCTGATCGAGAAATACCATCTCGTTAAAAGTTACTGAACAAATATGAAAATGTCCCGATCTATGGCTGGTGAGTTATTGATATTGGGGATTGATCTTAAATTTTTATATGTGTAATTAAACTCGTAGCATTTTGTTAAAAACACAATTCAGTGGTATTTCGGGACAATTTCATGTTCATTAACTTCAAAAGCGATGGTATTTCTCGATCAGAATCCACCAATGCTGGCAAGTGAGATACCATATTATTCTGCTCGATAGTAGCGCTAAGCATAGATCTAATGAGGGGAGACTTGCTTTGACCCCGCTTATGTCCTGTCTAGTTGGACATGATGTACAATTAGCGTGGTGAAAATACATCTTCACTTGTGTTCACCTGTATTTACTTGTGTTCCCTACTTCTGTGTTTCCTTGTCTATACAACCTACCAGTATTTACCCATTCTCAAGTGTATGAACCTGTCCCTGTGTTTAGGTACTGTACAATTTGAACCACCCTACTTGAATTTTTGCCTCTTTTTCACTGTT
The DNA here is from genome assembly GCA_964020155.1 of Chondrilla cf. caribensis. Taxonomy (NCBI): domain Eukaryota; kingdom Metazoa; phylum Porifera; class Demospongiae; order Chondrillida; family Chondrillidae; genus Chondrilla; species Chondrilla cf. caribensis. The sequence continues at coordinate 1,608,308 of OZ026564.1, read as the reverse complement.
ACAGTCACTCATGATGATGAAGGTTAGTTCCAGTATCTCTATCTACTGAAAATATGTTCATACAATATTCCCTTGGAAATGGGGTCTACCCCATATCTATCCAATATTAGGTGAAGATTATATATGGAGTACAAGGCATACCTGTAACATTCAGTTCTGGAGATAGGGACAAATCCTTCAAGTGTGTGACATTAAAAACAATCAGGAGGAACTGAAAGAAGCAGTCTCCCTTATGTTACGGGATGAAGATGCAAGCTAGTGTATTAGCATGCAGTTACAGTAGTGTCAAGTACTTTGCAGCAAAATTACAAGCCTGATGTGCACTACTGGGTTGGGTTCGAGAGTACATGCATGAGTAAGGGATGATTAACTCTAAAGAGTGAGAGTCTGGTTGAATATACTATATACTCAAATAAAAGTTTTGTAATCAAATAAGAGTTTTATATATACAAGAGTACTCGATCACAGCAATCAACTTGTAAGAAAAATTTGAACTGGAGAGTGATCACTTAAGGGATGCTATAGTGATATGAAAGGTATGCGTTTATGCATGGTTTTGATGATGGGGCTTGAAGAAGGGGCACAGAATTATGTACATACAAATGTATGAATTTACCAGTGAAAGAAGCAATATTGATGTTGAACTAGGTTTGCTTTAGCAATCACATGTAATAAACAGGAGTGCGGCAATAGCGTCTACAGTCTATTGGGATGCCCATTTAATGATCATAGTGTATGCAGTTGCTTTCCTTTCGAATTCATTAATGCAATTTTGAAATATTTTGAAATTCTTTCATATCCATGCATATGACTTTTATACCAAACTTTATGTATAAATTCTATCACTTCAAACTTTAATGTTACTTAGCTAGTTAGTGATCATATGTACACTTCACTCAGTCCCTAGCTAATGTACATTAGGGTTAAATCAAATATAGTACTGATTGGAAGTACCTCGTAAATTTTTGTGTGCCCTTCAAGACTACATGCACATACACCTATAAATTTTATATGCAGTATGCAATATACTAACCATTAATCTTCACCCAGACTGACATGCATACATACTAAAATACATACATACACCTATTGTGCATAATAATCAATGCGTATGAAGCCTATTCACCTATAGGTATGTCTATTATGTGTCCATGTCCACATATAAATTAAGGCCTCTACTGCATGATGGTGTCTGTGTTCTCCATAACAAATGAAGAGATTGTGTGTTAGCCTAATTATACACCGTTGCTGTATAAACTGAGGAATCTCAATCACGTAATAGGCTGGTTATAGAATGGTTATGCAAGTATAGGAATTATTGATACATTAGTCCTACTATATAATCATCATTACTCAATTGCCTATGCACTAGTTTCTTGGATGTAATGTTATAGTTTTGGTTTGCAGAAAGCTGGGTCAGCTGTAGCCTTAATCCACACAGAAGGCTTTACTGGTTTATGCAGTTGCAGGCGGTTGGTGCAGTTAAATGCAAATTTACTTTGATTAACCTGTATAATCTTTTTCGATTTATTGAAGTGAACATCAATACAAAGACTTATGTGAACACTCCATACCAAATTGATCAATTTAACTGGTTACCGTCGATTTGAAATTCAAATAGTTAAACCCAGCTATGCACTGCGGTGCTAGGAATGCCTATATATAATATTATAATTTTAATGAAGCTTGACATCTTCAATAGTACTGTGTATTGTAATTGTTTCATCATAATCATTGAACTGATCTGTACTGGTTTACGAGACATTTTCAGACAGGGTAAGCAGTACCTCAAGGATTCCAGTATAAAGGATGCTCTCCAACAGTTAATTGCCAATTATAGTGAACATGTAGTAACTTTAGCTATAACATTATGACCTCTAGGAGGCACAAGTGTGATTGCATGAACCTGTCTGTACTATGTGTTACATCTTTGTTTGACCTTATCTATGTCTCCATGAGTATCCATTAGTACAGTCTAGTGTATGAGTGATTGTAGTTTATCAAGGACTAGAACATTTTGTATTAGATGGCCTTTGTCAATTGTAGCTGTTGTCTTATATCTTTCAGTGTGTGCATGTTTTAGTGAGTTGTACCTGTAACTACTGCAGTGCAGTTGTAATTGAATAATTATTGAATTTGAACTCGAAAGTTGATCTATATGTTAACACGATAAGATACAACAGAACAATCATATATACAATTTGACATGAAGGCATTGAGTGTACAGTGTGGAAGATGTTTGACATCTCCCCAGTCCTTTACACACTTGACGCATGCCAATTTCATTGTCCAATGGGATTTTGAACAACAATGAATAAAAGTGAGATTTTATTCCTTGCAATAAAATGCAATCACAGTGCAATTTTCAACAATATAACTTGTCTATTCCTAAGATTAGTGATATTGCATTGGTATAATTCCTAATTCCATAATATGTTCTCACATGTGAAACATCTATATTTGTAGGATCGCTTACAAGATTCACATACTGAAATTGAGGAAATTTTGGTTCTGCATCTGCTTTGTTAATGAGAATAGCTCTAAATATAATTTTCCATTCAGACACTAGAAAGACAGTGGTGATCGTTATGTCTTTAATTTCTACACATGACCATGCAGCATGCTCGACAGATTGTATCACATAATGGTGCCCAGTTTACGTCTTCAGAATTTGCAGAATTTGTACAGTAAAGGTATCAAACACACTTGTACTGCACCCTACGATCCTGCCTCCAATGGTGCCATAGAATGACTTGTACAAAGTTTGGACACTTTCCTGATGGAGTATCGTAATACCCCTCACAGTACCACTGGAGAGGCACCGAGCACTTTGTTCTTGGGTACTGTTCGTTCTTTCGAACCAGGAGACCCCGTTTGTGCCAGAGATATTCTCCACTCTGGTGGGCAGCCCGGAACTATTACCAAACATACTGGTCCTCTATTGTACAAAGTTCTTTTTGGTAATGGTCAGATTTGGAGACGTCACATTGACCATGTGAAAGGCAACTTGGGTCAACATGTCACACAACCCCCTGATCTCATTGTTTTGGATATGTCACAGGCTAATAGTTCGCATGTTTCATCAGATTCAGAACAGAACAAAGAGAATTGCCACTATCCTCAACAGTTGTGGAAGCCAACGGAGCCTTATATTAGTTATTAACTAGATACATCTTGATTGTGTTCTTATGCCTATTGTTAGTATTTGTTTGTTTTTACCAAGTGGAAGGGAATGTAATGTATACAATGATGTAATCATAATATCAGTATGCAAGGTGTATTGTTATTCATTTATTTCCTGTCCATTTCCTGTATTATTATTGAGTATTTTAGGAGAACGATTATAATTTTAGTCAGTTGTAGTAGATTGTATTAAAGTTGAATTATACAAGTCAGTTCAGTAGTTCAATCTAAAAGACACAACAGAAGGATAGAGGTTCTTTCATATCCATGTGACATTTATACCAAATTTATTTGACAATTACGTCATTTCAGGTGTACATGCATGTGTGCACACATTCTTTGTGATAATCACTGGTACATTAACTTACAGACATAGTACAAAATTTATGATGTAGGTATGCTTTGAATACTTTCCACTAGTTATGGCAGGTAGTCTTGTGTCTCCATTATTTGGGGGAAGAGGTCAATAGTTTTTCTTTCACTGAATTACCTGTGCACTAGTCCTTTGGATATAATATTGTTTTTTTTTTGCGAAAAACTAGGTCAGTTTTGGTCTTAATCTGTGCAGAAGGCTTTCCTGGCTTCTTCCACTCCACCCCCCTTCTCCTTTACCTGAAATCTTACATACTTCCCTCTTTCGACTACTGTGATGTTTGGTCTGGATGTACATTAGAGATCGAATTCTTGTTGTTTGGAAAGACTGCTAAGTTTGGCTGCAGGAGAGTTCTTTGTAGGAGTCGTGACTGCTCTTTCTCTGCTAGGCCAGTTATGATGTCATCAGCCCTAATTGGCCCGGTTAAAATGTCAACTAACAATGATGCTGGGCAAACCACAGCTGGGTTGGCACACCTGGCCCTGGCCCTGCACATTGCACCAGGTAGGCCAGCCTATGCAGTTGCAGGCTGTTGGTGCAGTTGCAAAACGCTCGTGCAAATGCAAATTTACTTTTATTCACCTGTATAATCTTTTTCGATCTACTGAAGCGAACATCAATACAAAGACCTATGTGAACACTCCATGCTAAATGGATCAAATTAGCTGGTTATCATCAAAGTCAATTAGTAACCCAGCTCCACACTGTGGTGCTAGGAATGCCTATCTATAAATTTAATGATGCTTGACTTCTTCAATAGTACTGTGTATTATAATTGTTTCATCATAATCATTGAATAGATCTTTACCCATTATGTATTTTATTCTCTGGTTTACGGACATTTGCAGACAGGGTAAGTAGGAGGTATAAAGGATGCTCTCCAACAGTTAATTGCCAATTATAGTGAACAATATTATATGCAATTTGACATGAAGGCATTGAGTGTACAGTGTGGAAAATGCTTGACATCTTCCCGGCCCTTTACACACTTGACGTATGCCAATTTTATTGTCCAATGGGATTATGAACAATAATGGATCAAAGTAAGATTTCTTGCAATAAAAAGCAATTTCAGTGCAATTTTCAGCAATGGACCTTTTTCTATTCCTTATGAAATAGGCTCTCCTTTCAAAATAATATCCTTTATACCAGATCTAGAGTGTGTTCTGGAGATACCCACTGTCTAATGGTATAAGTATATTCAATTTGATATGGTATGTGCAATCTATTCGGACAAGATGTTCCACTAAAATTTAACGTGTCTTAATGTGTTGCTATGTCTACCATGTTCTTGATCGTAATACAATAATATTATCATAATAATAGATTCGGAAATATTTTAAAAGCCTTATGCATATTGTCCTAAATACTTAGCAATTAAATTAATAATAATAATAATAAGTATAATGATTATAATAAATTTTGGTTGAATTCACTGTTGTTACCACTCCAGTGTCCTAAGAGTAACAGTTGTGTTATAAAATTAAGAAAAATTATTGTAATATTATTGTAAAAACAACTGTAGTTAATAACTCGAATAATAATAATTCAAATAATAAAATGCATGAAATTCATTTAATTGCCTATGGTGATGATTCCTTGATAGCATAATATATTTCCTTTTAGATACTGGAGTGTGTTCTGTAGGTACTCACTATTATGGGAGTACACACTGATATGGGACATTCAATCCATTCAGATAAGATGTTCCAATGACACAGTCAGCTGCCTGAATCTGAATGTGTTGGTATGTCTGTCCCTTGTACCAGTTTTTGATCACAACTGTTGGATGGCGAGGATCATAGACCTCACAAAAATCAACATCTTCTGGTTCTGCTTCCGGGTCGTAATAATAGGCAGGAACTTCTGTTATTTGTCCAGGGAACCTCCTTATAGTCTGAGGAGTCAGTTTGTACATTCTGAGACTGGCTGGAGGTGGATTGGTGGAGCAAGCATCAAAGGTCGAAGGACTCAAGTAATTGAGCTTGAACATGGTTGTGGAAATGTGACGTATGATGAGATCGTCCCCACTTTTGTCATATCTGAGATTCTTTGCATCCGTTCCTGACAGGTCAATGGTATCCAACATATTGTCTTTGGCCTCATTGTCAATTACCTTTGTTCCCTGTGCATCAATCAAGTCATATCGATCAGCACCTTCTCCACCAACAAGGATATCGTAGCCATCATATGCAACAAGTAGATCATTGCCACCTTTCCCTTTTAAGACATTGTCTTCAAATCCTGCACTGGTCATATTGTCATCATAAGGAGTCCCGTAGACATTTTCAACTCCTCCAACTGTGTCAGCACCATAGGCATGAATGCAAACTTCGTTATTCAAGTCAATGTCTATTCCAACTTGTTCCACAGGGTCCCCAGTGTAGATAACAGTGTCATCCCCATCTCCACCATGTATCCAGTTGTCACCACCACCTGGGACTAGGATGTCATCCCCGTCAGATGCAGACATATAGTCCTTATCCTTTCCTCCAATTAGAGTGTCATTGCCTTCATATCCAAAAAAACTGTTCTCCCCACTTCCTCCTTTCAATACATCATTGCCAGCTCTACCTGCCAGATTATCATTAAAATCTCCTCCAATAAGAGTATTATCTAAGGAATTAGCATTACAAACATTGCTATAATTCTTAATTCCATAGTATGTTCTCACATGTGAAAAATCAAGATTTGTGGGATCACTCTCGAGATCATTGTAATTGAATAAAGGTGGGAAATTGGGGGCCGTACCTACTCTGTTGATTACAATCACTACTGGTGAGTAGTCATTAGAAGGTGGTAGTGTGAAGATATAACCATCACCAGATGTAACACTGAGATGCTGGACCTTTGTATTTGAAATGTAGTCGACTATGCGAACACTCAAATCATCATCAGCAGAATCATGCAAAGTAATGCTGCGCCCATCGTTGGTGACATGGATGTCTGTGAAAGGGATCTGGAAGAGTAGGGAATCAGCAACATTGTCTTCTGCCTCATTGTAGAGAATGAAATCTCCATAGTGCTTCTTCAGGACATATGTGTCACTTCCTCCATTACCTCGAAGGTTCCCGCCTCCTTCTCGGGGATCGATATAGTTGTCCAAATCATTTCCAGTGATATCATCACTTTGTGGAGATCCAATGATACGTTTAACCGTTGAAAATTCTCTTTGAGTAGCATCAGTTGGTGTTCCTTCTGTTGACTTTGATTTGTCAATCATGAGAGCAGTTTTGGTTGGGCTCCTTTTATCAGTAGGCAGACTAAATGATACCCCATCCACTGATTTCACAGTCAAATGCTGGTAGTTTTCACCCTCAAACCAGTTGATAATCCTTGCCTTCATGTTACTGGTTGTGGTTGATGAAACCAGTAGATCGTTCCCTTCTATACTTAGACTAATGCTGTTATAATTTTCACCAAATAACAACAAGTCGTCCACTTTATCGTTGGCAACATTTTCAATGTCATCAGTGCCTGTACCCACCAAATTACCGTCCTCTAATGCCTTCTTGACCACGTAAAGATCACTTCCTAGTCCTCCTCTCATGCGATCATTTCCTTTGTCACCATTCAGGTAATTATTCTTGTCATTGCCTATTATGTAGTCGTCTCCATCCGAACCAGAAACACTTGAAATTTGTTGGTAGATATCTGAAGATGTCAAGTCAACTGGTTGGGCAGTGGTGGCGGTAATATCCAACACGGTTGGATGAAGGCTCACACTATCATTCTCAGTTCTGATCTCCAACATAATGTTGTCTCTAGTGTAAATGATGGCATGGTCATTGTCAAAAGCAAACCACGTCATGACATCCACCCTATAGTCCGCTGCTGTTATCCTTAAATCACCTCGAAAATTGCTGACACTAATTTCATGAGCTTCAAAAGCCTGTAGTACAATAGTATCCAAGACATTAACAGGACCACCTAGGTCTATTAGATCTACTCCGTGGCTTCGTTTTATGACAAAGGTATCAGCACCTCCTCGACCACCAATTATTTGATCACCAGGTCCATTAGCATCAGTTACAATGATGTTGTCCTGATCATTTCCCCAAAGATTATCACTGTAGTCTGATCCAATGATATTGACAACAGTCGGATGCTCTTCTGTTAAAATAAATGTATTGATTGCCTCTGTACTGTCTGCATAATTTATAGTATCACCCACAGCAGCAACAGTCCCAGCTTCTTCGTTATATTCAATTCTGTAGGTAAGAAAATCCAGACTTCCTATTTTGAAAGCTGCATGCTGATATTTGGGACCATTGAACCAATTGCGCACAGTAACCTTAAACTTGGTACCAGATGAGATGTATAAGTCACTGTGTATCTTCTGAATGTTGAGTTGATCTAATTCTTGAGGGAATTTGAAATAATCCACTGAACCATCACTTGCAAAGTTGTTGATGGAAGCGTGTGTGGATTCTTTATCAAAGATGTAAAGGTCAGAACCGTCCCCTCCCTGTGCATCGGTACGCTGTGGTCCGAGATAGAAGGAGTCATCACCACCTCCACCTTGAATACTGTAATGATAGTATTCTATGTCAAAGCTTATTCCTGATGGCAGTTTCTGAATGGCTGTAAAGACGTTGTTATCACTGTTACCAATGTATGTCCCATGCAGGGTGGTATTATTTTCAAGTAATCGACTGATGATATTGCGTTCATCAACAGGAATGACCCACAACACCTTGACATCCTTCTTCTGATATTGAACACTGTGAGATTCCCCTATCCCCATTACTATATCGGTGACAGTAGCACTGAATGTGATTGTCTTATCAAACGGTACTTCTTGTCCAGCACTATTGGTGGTCTTCATATGCAAGTGACCTGATCTCCCTCCTTCATGCAAGGTGAATACAATGTCACCTCCATTCCAGGATGAAGCTCCATCGGCAAAATTTATAGTTGCATGATCTCCCTGGCATTTGGTCACATGGAAGTAGTTGTGGAAATTGGAAATTTGTCTCAAAAAGTCTTGATTTTCCTGATATTGTATCTCAAGATTCCTAATTTTACCAGCTGCACTGAAGATTCCTCCTGTGATAGTGTCTGCTATGTCTATAATGGCTTCTCCAATCCCCTTGAGTACAGCAACAATCTTGTCACCAACACTAGCTCCCGGTGGCAAAGAATCTAGCTCCTTCTTTATGTCAGCATAAAAGGTATCTATTCCAAGTCTTATTATGCTCAAAGCAATGACAAATGGCTCAGCCTCCGGTCCAAGCAGTCCAAGCACAGTAATGAGGGTGTCCAGCCCTGCATCCACATATCCAATAACAGTGTGTTGCTGCAAATCCTCATAAATATTGTAGAGACCGAATGCTGTACCAACTACAGGAATGTCTTCAAAAAGCTCCCCAACTTCTCCTATGGTCGAAAGTGCTTCTCCCCCTTCTCTGGCCATCAGTTCTCCTGCATCTTCTCCAATTGCAGTCTCTATGCTCTCACTCACTCGCCCCACATTCTTGTTGGCTATTTTACCCAATGCCTTGCTGGCAGCCTTGTAAATCTTCTGGTTTACTCCTGTCAACTCGCCTATACCGTGTAAAGTTTGTGAAAAGCTTATTGATCCCTTTGCGATTTCTCCTTTCTCAAAAGCATCCACTGTTCCTTTTATTCCCATGACTGCGCCATATATGGCTAAGCCTTTATTGATCTTTGACCCCACTCCTTCACTCTGTAGTTCAGTAGCTTGTTCGTGCATTTCATCCATCAATTCTTTAGATGACAGCTTGGATTCATCAATTTCTGTTTCCATAGGTTCCCTCTCAGATGGATTTTCCTTGTCATACACTTCATAAGTGACACGATTGTTCTCTATTTTTACAGTCTCCTCATCCACTTCATAGTCCTTGTTTAAACGTGTCCCTTTAGATGATACATCTTGATGAATCTCTTCACTGATGTACAGTTGGTCATGTAACAAGGCCTGTGATGCTCTCAAAGATACACTTCTGATTTCTGATTCGGTAAATTGGTTAACTTCATTTTGAGCACTTTCAATCTCTGGTACATCCACCTCCCTTGCATCCCATGGTTCTCCTGAGCCAAGCTTCCCAGCAACATGTGAAAGAGTTGATGATTCCTGAGGAGTAATGAGCCCTGATCGTGCGTCTGGGTCTGTGTCCATAACTTTCAGCAAGGATTCTTTGAGTTTATCAAGATGAGCTTGCTTACTACTTTTTGGACCTTTTGTGGTGGTGGAAGTGGAACTATCATATCTTTGAAGTCCTTGGTTTGTATCGCGAAAATCTGCTGCCAGCCAATCCTGCACCACCCTGCCAAACAGTCTTTTCATCTTTTGAATTTTGGCAGAATCCCATTCAGTTCGGTCATAAACATCACGTAGTCCACTGTGTTTTGCTGGACCAGCCCCTCCACGCCCCATGGGATTGTTCTCAAAAAATAGCTGTCTGGAAAAATCCTCTCTTGGCATGTTGTGATATAAGTCCATTGTCAACTTATTGGTTACATGAGCACGCCAGTCCCGAATTGGTTCACAAAGGAACAAAGCTAGACCTGCTTCAGCATTATAGGCTGAAGCTTCATTTAGACCTATCCCTTCGTGATTACCAGATGCAAAATTTATAGCATCTGGAAAAAATTCTTCGTCTGTATGTCTCTGTATATGATTATATCTTCCTGTTTTTATGTCTGGAATATCTACTGCTGTATTTTTGTTTGGGGCCAAAAGATGGTTTTCAGAAGTAACTAGTCCAACCAGATCAGTGTAGAAGGGCTTCATTTTGTACGCACTACCACCTTTTATAGCTTGTACTTTCAACTGTAAAATCCAATCACCATACCGATAGTGAACATATTCCTCTGTCGGCCCAAACTGAAATCTCTCATCTCCCCAATGCTTCACTTCCAATGAGAGATCTTCAAAGCTACCTATTTCTATAACATCCAACACTTTTGTGGTCCCATCTACCATTGTGACTTTTCGCTTGTTCACTGGAGCTCTTTTTTGTAATGGTAAATTATCAAAATAATCACTTGTGGTTTCAGTGAGAAGGTCAAACAGTTCTTCAGTTTTCAGGGTGTAATGTTTATTTGTAGAGGTGTCTTCTGTGATGATTTCATTTTTACCAACTTTAAAGCCAGTTTTCAATGCTACTGGAGGACTATAGTCATCTCCACTGAGATGGTTTAAAACTTCAGTATCAGCATTCCCAGCAGAATCCAGTGACACTATTGTTTTTCTCAATTGACCTTCCGATGTCCTCCAAAGTAATCCACTTGGTGTCTCCTCACCATACACCTTTCTTCCATTTGAGTCCACTCCCACAATTCCATTTCGAACACTCAACTCTGTTGTAAGAGAATGCGTGCCATGAAGTGTTTCAATTAGTTTTGATGGATACTCATCTCCCATGAATTGCTGCTGTCCAGTTGGAAGTTCTTCCCAGTCTCCAATGTTACAACCAACCAAACTAATGCGCTCAATTGTATTGGAGCCCGCCTGTCTTGGTACTTGTGACAAAGCTTCCGCTAGGTGATCATACTTCAGTCCTCCGAGAGTTGTTACTCCACTCGTTGCATCCCTTTCACCATGTCCAATCACCTGTATTCTGCTCTTACTTGCCGGAAGTGGATCAATTGTTGGATATACTTTGTCTTCAACGTAAAGGCCTTGAGATGAATCATATTCCATATTCTTCCAGGATCCACCTTGAGTGGGGTCAGTTGGATTGTTAGGGAACCATTTGATCACTTGGTTAGGTAACTTTTTATTCTTCCCAGAGAGATAGTAAGCAGATGTATCCAAAACCTTACCATCTCCAACGATTGCTACTATTTGCTGTTTGTACTGAGTTGTTGAGACTACTAGTGTAATCCAATACATAGCCACAAGGAGGCACTGTACTACAATGAGTGCCATCCTTCAATGTTGAGTGATGAAACCCCTGGGTAGATGAAAGCAGGGGATATTATTATATAATAGTACAGTTCACTTTTACTGCAATTGTACAAATACAATATTTCCTTGATATGTATTATATATATAATGGAAATTGCCTTTATTTTGGGGTCTTTTTCAGCATGATTTTTCGTGTATAGATAATCATCATTAATTATTCATCAACAGATTCCATACTCAGTCACTGAAAGTTCAGTAACATGTATAACAACTGATCTTAAATCACCATGCCCATTAATTAGTGATTTGAAGACCAATAGCATAGCAGTGTTTGCATGAATTCACTACTTTTGCTTCCTGCCAGAACAAGTAATCTGAGTTTAAAAACTTGGGGGCTGCCACCCCCGCACTCAAATCACTTGGGTGTCTTTATTGGGTTATAAGAACCTTCGCTGAAGTTATTACATTCATCGAAGGTATTGAGTTCGAATTCTAGCCCAATTTCTTATTCTCCACATTTTGAAATTGGCCATCATTTCTCACGCAATATAAACTAGGTGTGCACTTTGTGCAGAACTTCACTATGGAAGAAAAGTATGGTCTGGTCTACGTATACGTATATATATTTACTTAAGCAATTGTATTGTAGTATTAGATAGTCAGGTGCATGCTGACATGCACATGCCATGGCATCATATATTTGCAAATGCCTGACAAGATGTACGTCATCATGGCCAGCCAATTGTAGGTCCTGAACAACGTTGCAACATACCCTACTTAAGCCAAAATGAAATTCAGAATTCGTGATCAAAAGTTTTGGATAACTTGCCTGCTGCCCCAAATGTATTCACTTCTTCTATCATAGACAGCAGATTCTAGATAAATTTAAAAAGCACCATGTTATGTTCCAATGATGTTAACATGAAAAAATTACATCCACTACTGCGGAACAGCAAATTGAGAAAAAGTAGTATCCAACATACAGAGGACAGCTTCAATACCATCCAATAAGCAAAACATCTCCTTGCCAACAGCAACTCCAAACAGAAATTTGAAAGAGAAAGATTGAGAAATACGCTCAAAGCCACCCTTGCAGTAAAGCGGAGAGAGAAGTGGAACAATAACCTCAACAAGCTAACGATTCAGGGGTCTCTATTAAGCATGACAACAATGGAAGAAGCCAACCCAGAATGACAATGGATAATGTCTGGCATGCCTGCAAACCAACTGTCTTTTCTGCTAAAAGCAGCAACCCAATGTTTATTGTCTCCAGTAACTCTGGCCTGAATGAACATTCACTTTGACCACAAGTGTATTCTTTGTGGAGCACCACACTGCACCGCCAAACACGTCCTGAGTTGCTGCCCAGCATCAATAGCCAGGTTTGCATGGAGAAACCATTGAACGCTCCTCTGCATCACAGAATTCCTTAAGGAACACAAAAAAGTTCTACATCTTTGCTGATATCAATGGTCATCATGCATCCAAATTCCCACCTACAACAGGTATATTATGACCTCTTTACTTGTAATCTGCATTATATATCTCATTCATAACTTGTATCAAGTCTGCATCAATCTGTAATATCCTCGCCAAGCAAATGTCTCTTATGATCCTCAACCTTGAGTTCTAGGATTTTTTTTCCATTATTGGATTTTTATTTCCAGTATTCTATCTCATAATAATGATGCACCCTCCATAGTGTTTATTCAATATGATGTTTTTGAAGTTCTTCAGACAAAATGCAGAGAAAATGGTGTAACGATTTCAAGTATGAGAATATTTGGAAATAAACATAGATATAAGGGTTACATAATGCCCAAACTATACTTCGTCTACATTTCTACAGGGTTGATGTTGTTCAGAAATAGCCTCTCCGTCCACGACAAAAGACATATTATAATGGCTGTATTATGTCCTATGCTTTGTGACTGAAACCTAACATTTCCTTCGCCAAGCTTTTCTTCATCCCTTTTAGTCTATCCATCTATCTATCCATCTATTCAACCATCCCTCCATCCATCATTAATCACTATATTGCATCATTTAGACCATACACCCTTGCATTGTTTCTCGGTTTGAGCAAGCTCGGCCCGTGTGACCCTTCTCGGCCACCATAATAGTAATAGGAAATTCACGGATCATGGTATAATTGCCATCACCGGCTGCAATATATATAACCAGCACCTGGGAAGCAAGTGGCTGGCTTTGTTGTTAGGTATGTTATAGCTAAGGGTTACTATCACCAGTAGTACACAGTAGTTGATACTCATAATTTTAATTTGAATTCATGAACTATTTTATCCCCAAACTGCCAACATTATTTTTAGCACATCAGCGGATGATTGAAAGATGGCGACTTCGTACGTAGAACAAGAAATTATAGAAGATCGGTAGCTAGATTATCATTACTTTTAGCACCTGAGCTTGTGCATAATAGTTTTATAGTAGAGTTAATACAGAATTGAATGCGGAAGAAAGTAGAAATGCTAGTGGTTTCATGGAAATTGTTTTATCGCGGGATTCACTATCGGAGGAGGGAGATGCGGGTGACGAGGAATCCGAAGAGTGGTGCAATGTGGTTTGTGGTTCAGCAAGGGGGAGATTGTGCTGGGGGAGGCTGGGGGACAGGCGCAGTGAGTGCATCAGATATAGTGGTATATATACGTAGTATATCGGATAGTGACTGGGTTTCACCTGTGCTCGAAGGATAGAGTTTGAGTGCAAGGAGGGATGAGAAAGGCATGGAAGTGGAAACAATCCATTAGAGTAGTTGGTGGTGACCTACTAGGGAAAGTGCTGGTTCCAAGGAAGAATTTGTTAAGGCAGGCTGTGTCAAAGTCAGTGCGTAGGCAGAATATGCTAAATTCCGGTGTTGCCTGGAGGACACCTGAGGCTAGCCAGGGGTTGGGTGCGCTGAATTCGGAATATAGAACAGATGGGCCAGCAGACACTGAGCCTAGCTTAGAGGAGGAGAGAGCCTCCCAGTCAGGGACGAATACCAGGGTGTGCACAGAGCTTTCTGAGGATGTCCTGGGTAGGGGACCTACTGGGGGTGGGACTGATGCAGATATGTCTGATTCTGACCTATAGCTACCGGAAATCTGACAATACAACAACGAAGGTGTTAACCCTAGTGTTGCTGAGCCTGATGCCGTGGCTCTGCTTGACGATAATCTGCTGAGGATGGAAAGGCGTATAGTTTCCTTGTACCATGATGCGTGGGCGTTTCCTTTGATGTGGTCGGGTGTCTTAATCGCTAGACTACCTCATTACGTATTCATGGGCTGTATAACTTTTTTCCCAAGGTGTATAACTGACTCTGTTATACACCTCGTTAGTATCATTTTATCACTTATGAGCCGAAACGAAATTTCGCGTTGATAGATCGAACGGGATGCCTTGGCTAGAATTTCACTGGAAAGGGACGATCGAATTCGAACGTATCGATATAGAATTAAACCCTTCCCTCAAGCCATCAACGAAACGAATTTCACATTGATAGATCGAACGGGACAGCTAGAATTTCACTGGAAAGGGACGATCGAATTCGAACGTATCGATATAGAATTAAACCCTTCCCTCAAGCCATCAACGAAACGAATTTCGCATTGATAGATCGAGCGGGAGGGCTGGAATTTCACTGGAAAGGGACGATTGGATCGCTCTCCTACTAAAGACGGTCGGGTTAGTTATCTTCTGAATAGAGACATTTGGGCCAGGTATCTAGTAGATAGAGAATGACAGCGGTAGCTTACTTCAAGATTTGTATCTTGTACCAAGCGGCTTGGCTCTCGAAACAATCCGGCTATTCGTATAGCTAATAGTCTTAGAACTACATTTGGACGGTTAAGAATCGATTTATCCATATAACTTGAGAGAAAGAACACGTTAGATGAAGGCTGTCGAAACAAGTAACCTACATCCTCAGGCTGCGCCTTCGGACGTCTTGCATCATGGTACGGTTATACAATGGGAACGGAAGTTTAGCGATCAACACCTTCGGGCTCCGCCCTCATGATCAGGTGTTTAAATCGCTAAACCTTCCGTTCCCATTGTATAACCTATACTTAGAAAATGAGCTAGTGAAAACAATGTGAATTAAATGAAAGGTTGCAAAGTAAATTAAGTCACCTGGAGAAGGTACACGAAGATAGGGTAGAGGGAGGTAGTAACGGGCGAGGCGTGTTACCTAGGTCGGAACCCTCAAATTTTGCCACACTTGTTAACGTCTTTTCGGCTGTCCCAGCGTTGCTTCTCTTTTCACACAATGCTTGCAAGACGCTACTCCTTCGTTGCAATATACGATCCGAATGCTGCTGTTTAGGTTAGAGCCCATTTCAAAAGGTCTTAGTTTCGTTGTATGCATCATTGCTGTCATTCAGAGATCGAAAATTCCATTTGTCCTCCAGGGTACTCCAACCATGAAGTGAACAATCGGATCAAGAGGTTTTTTGCTGACAGGCCCACACGGCAGTTCACTGTTGATTTCAGGCGTGCATGGCAACTCGATTGCGTCACATGAACATGAATGCGATAACTTAGCTACGTGTTAAGTTACCTGCGAATTTCCAATAATATTCGAATAATATCTCTTTGTAAAGTTTGAGGATTTTACCTGTCCGATCAAAAGCTTTACTTAATTATTGTTCACATTTTATAAATTAATGATCGCTTTGAATAAGGATTTCGGATTCCTTTACGGACGAGGATCAATTGATATCGCTTGAAATTGTGATTTAATGAAGTCTTGATACGGGAAACAACTGATATTTATTTGCTACTAATCGTACATTCATCCCGATAGCTGTATTGCACCCACCCAAAAGCCCGAATCCGTATCTTGCAATTGTTTATAAACGGTTAACCTCTATTGAAGTAATCCAACTTCGTAATAATTGGACGAAGTTTCACCACGTGATAATGATTGCATAGAATTAAGTTCAGTCTATGATTATACGTACAGATATTAAGAATCTTACCTGATTGTTGTTAAAGTTTATTTTCCAGATTTTTCAATACAGGTAGTGAGAATTTCAACGAAGATATCCAATGTTGAGGTATGTTATGGCTCCTGCTGAGAGATGTGTTACATAAAATGATCACAACACTAAAGCTTTCCAACCGCTTTATATACCCTCTGCTGGCACAATCAGATACCAGTTCATATAAATTACATAAAATTGTACTAAGTCAGTACTATTATATCAACAATTTGATAGACAATGTAGAAAATAAAACAAGTTTATACATAAAACATAAGTAATAAAAAAACCACCGTCGAATTAGATTGATCTGCAATCATGCACACATTGCCCACATTTTAACACTCCCCATTCTGATTTCAAGCCTAGCAGAGAATGGTATGTTCTTCAGACCAGAACTGTGAAGAATCAAACACTGCTCCTACAATGTAATCAACCAGTACAAGATGCCTACCTGCTGATGACCCAAAAGTCTATTCAATGATACTGCTATATGTCAAGTCAGAGGTACCTACTTGTTACTTTCCTGGATGAGTGAAAGGTATTTGCAATGGGTTTTACATTGAGACATCATGCTTGTGTACATGTACATACAGTTTGAAAATGGGATATGTTCTTTGGGTGCCATCTAATTGGAAAAGGGTACTAGGCATTTCAAGGCAAAGATTGCTACTCTGGGCAACCCTTTTATCCGTGCTGGAACTGTGAGTGACTCTTTGGCTACTCTGTATACTCTCTTTGGCTATTCTGTACACTGTCTTTGGCTACTCTGTATACTGTCTTTCGCTACTCTGTATACTGTCTTTGGCTACTTTGTATACTGCCTTTGGCTACTCTGTAAACTGTCTTTGGCTACTCTGTAAACTGTCTTTGGCTACTCTGTACACTGTCTTTGGCTACTCTGTATACTGTCTTTGGCTACTTTGTATACTCTCTTTGGCTACTCTGTAAACTGTCTTTGGCTACTTTGTATACTGTCTTTGGCTACTCTGTATACTGTCCTTGGCTACTTTGTATACTGTCTTTGGCTACTCTGTAAACTGTCTTTGGCTACTCTGTATACTGTCTTTGGCTACTCTGTATACGGTCTTTGGCTACTCTGTAAACTGTCTTTGGCTACTCTGTGTAATACTGTCTAACTACTCTGAATACTGTCTTTGGCTATTCTGTATAATATATTATTATACTGTCTATGGCTACTCTGTATGCTGTCTTTGGCTACCCTGTATATAATATTACTGTCTTTGGCTACTCTGTATACTGTTGTGTGAGAATTTCTTATATGTTGAGGTATGTATATATGGCTACTGCTCAGAGATGTGTTATATAAAATGATCACAAAACTAGTTTGCTGGCTCTCCAACCATTTTATACATTCTGCTAGTACAATCAGATACCTATAGATCCCTAAACTAGTAAGTTTTAATAGACAATGTAGAGTGTGAAACTTGTTTTCATAATCATAGTAACCCAAACCACTCTTGTGGTCCACAATCACACATTGTCCACGTTTTCACACTTCTCCATTCTAATTTAGAACCTTAGCAGAGAATGGTATGTTGTTTGAACCAGAACTGTGAAGAATCAAACATTGCTCCTAAAGTGTAATCAACCATAGCTACAAGATGCATGGCAACGAACTTATGTAGATGGCCAAAACATTCTGATGTCTATTTCATGATACTATTGTACCAAGCCAAATCAGAGTTACATGTTTGTCTTCTCATGTCTTCTCCAAATGAGTGGGATGTATGTGCAATATACTTGTCACAAACAATTAATCTCAGGAAAGTAACATTTCTGATTCAATATCTGACCAAGATTTAGTACTGTATGTGTAATGTATTACAGCGCTAGTAAACTTAGATGTTTTACATAATTATCCACATTCCACTATATTTCATGTTTATACTACAGTAGGGCTACGTACGTTTGTGGCGCGCGCACACACACACACACACACACACACACACACACACACACACACACACACACACACACACATACACACACACACACACACACACACACACACACACACACACACACACACACACACACACACGCACACACACAGACGGACAGACACACACACATGCATGTACGCGCGCACACACACACACATGCATGCGCACACACGCACACATGCACAAAAACACAAACGCACACAAAACAATTTTCTTAAATTTGTAGATGTTCTGCAGGTGTAATTGCGCAATACTCTTTGTTTGAATAAAATAGCCACTTTTAAAGTTGGTGAGTTGTTGATTGGGGTTGGTCTTTTTTTCTATGCTATTGAACCATTATTAATCTTACAGCTTTTGGTAACACACACTCAACTCTGTGATAGGTCAGGACTAGGATCAATGTGCAACGTTATTAAGTTTCGGCCCGTTTTTAATAACGTTGCACATTTCCGGTACCAAAGTCGATATTTTCCATGAATTATGTATTCTCTAAGAATTTTAAGATGCTCATCATCCAATTCTCAGAGAAACTACTGTTTTCTGACCGTTGTGGTCACTTTCGATGAATCACATCGACTTTTTACTTTAAAATGTGTCCGAAATATGATCTAGCACATTCGTGTAGAGGGACCATTCTTCATAACCGTAAAGAGATTCTTTTCGAAGATTACAGTGTAAGAAGCTCTTGAATTGAATGTGTCTATCAGGTAATCCAATAAAAGTTGACGGGAGCTTACTCTTTTACGCGTACCAGCCGCTGTCCGGAATTACATGACCTCCGTCCGGAATAATATTATTTCGGAAGCTTTTTGTTCTTGGAATAACTTTTGTGAAAAGCGGCCTGTGCATACCTAACATGGTCTACCTAGTTCAATTTGTGTGCTTGTCCGATGGTGTAAATTTGAAGGTTGTAGCTATCTCCATCGCCGAGATCGAGCGTCTGGTCCATCATGACGTCAGGAATTCGATGCCACACCCTAACACTAGACATAGGTCTAATCAGCGAAAACTTGCTTTCACCCCTGAAAGATGGCATATTGTAGATTATGTCCTAATGTCAAGTTTTCCACGACTGAAGGTTACAAGGTGAAGTGGGACACTCTCAAATCTAAGTACCCCGGGACGCTATAGAAATGCGATAATTGCAATCTATTTGTGTGCGTACTACAACATGGAACATATGCCTACACAACAGTGAAACAGTTGGTGTGCAAACTGAAATGTGTTGGACTAGTAGTTGTATTGGCCATGCAGCATGGTCATCTCACTCTACTTTCTCATATCCATTTGTACACATGTACACACAAACACACACACACACACACACACACACACACACACACACACAGAGAGACAGACATGCATGCATGCACACGCATGCGCACACACAGACATACACACACGCACACGCACACACACACACACACACACACACACACACACACACACACACACACACACACACAGACAGACACACACACATGCACAAAAACACACACGCACACAAAACAATTTTCTTAAATTTGTAGATGTTCTGCAGAGTTTTCGAAACTATTTGTCCAATGAAACATCACCAGCGGCAGTGACAGTTATCCAAACACTATTGGAACACTACACTCATCAGAAATATATAGCAAAGGTATGTTCATGCCATAAGCATATTATGTATATTTTTGTACTCACAAATGTATTGCATAATTGTAAACCACAAAATGATGGCAATTTCTATGTACATAATACTAAACAGTAGTTAATGTTGTATTATGCATGTGTTGCCTACCTACTTCACCTGTTTTCACCAGCTTATTAGATATTAACAGAATTGAAAGAATACCTAACCATTCTTATTATTATTATAGTCTTGAGCCAAGACAGCTGGTGACCATTTAAAACGATGGGTGAGGGTCTGGATACATGAGACTAGATCAATGTGAGCTTTATATAAAGTACAACTTGCTTAGTAAGTACCTGGGTGAGTACACTTCACTTAGTCCTTAACCCGTGTGTACCATGTTAACCAGCACTGATAGTAAGTATAGTGCAACTTGCCTAGTAAGTACCTACGTTAGTACATACTCCTGGTCCTCCTACTCGGTGCTGACATTATGTTGGGTACTTCACATTCCAATATGCAAAATGTGCCATTTACGCATTGAGACATTTTATATGTACACACAGTTTGAGATATGATATCTTCTTCAGGTGCCATCTAAGTGGAAAAGGTAGACATTTCAATGCAAAAGTTTGCTACCCTGGGCAACGATTTGCTGGAAGTTTGAGTGACTCTTGGCTACTCTGTCTACAATATATTGCCTAATTTTTCTGCAGAGCAAATTTCAAGTCCAAGTCGGCAATTAGGGATATAATGGTTGGATACAGAGACGGGACAAAAATTAGAGTACATGCCGAAAAATTAGGTAATCAAAAATGGCAGTATTTTTCCTTAACGGTTGCAACATCTGTTTGCAGCCATCATGCGTACATGGACCAGTGGGAGGCCGAAATCGACACTGCGCTCTTCTTCGAATGTAAATTAGGTGAATATTACATACGTTAAAGGTGACACTGTATAGTCTGTATTCGTTGCTTCATAAATTGTATTTGACCTTTTATTGAGCAAGTAACGGCCATGACGCTAAACGATTAACATCGCAGACGGCAAAGGAACAAAGACAGCATACAGCACAAAATATCCTCGATCCTTATAGCTGACAATATGTTAGAGTCAAAACTAAAAATTAAGGAATGCTATATTTCGTCAAAAATTAGAGTCTTGCTGGACCCTATTCAGACGAAAGCCAAAAAATACGGGTGCCGAAATTTAGGGAATATTCAGTACTATCTTTGGCTACTCTGTATATTGTCTTTGACTACTCTGTATACTGTTATTGGTGGTAGAGCAGTATTGATTTATTATCTCTTACGGATGCTTCTGTATCGATGCTAGTAGACTGAGCTTATTTCATCATCATTTCATACATTACAGTGCTACACTGGGACATGGAATTCTAGGCTTTATCACGGAGATTATAGGTTCGTAATAGAGAGACTACATAGTATACATTTCATCATAGTCCTCTACTCTATCCAAATAATAATAGTATCCTATGTAGCAGTTAGTCTGTGGATTATCCTTTTATCAAATAATATAGTGTATGTGTTGTAGCTTCACTGCATTGCATACATAATCATATTATGTTTTTTTATCCTCATCCACACAACTATGTACTTTTTATGTATATCTCTCTGTACTGCACTGCTGTTGTAGACCATCTTGACACACTCCAAATCTTGTGTTGTTCTTCAACTCCTCCAAGAAGCCGCTGCCTCGAATCAAAGTTTTCGTCATAGAATCAACCATAGATAAATTGAGGCAATACAGTTTGTCCTGTGATTGCTGTTATCTGTACAATGCTACTATATGTACAATAATACTATTATTATGTATATCTCTCTGTACTGCACTGCTGTTGTAGACCATCTTGACACACTCCAAATCTCATGTTGTTCTTCAACTCCTGCAAGAAGCCGCTGCTTAAAAATATTATCAGTAGAAGTAACAGGGAGTTAAGCCATGAAACTAAAATTCAATTGCTTGCTATTAGTGACAATTACTGTAGAATTATCTGTAATATCCAATTTAATAATGATATTATTATTATACTAGCTCTTGATTGGAGTATAATATCGAAAATTAATAATAAAGTTAATTATGATAATAGATTTGGAAATTTTGGAGCCATATCCATGGATATTATGCTATTATTGTAATAATTATTTTCTAAAATATAATATAATAATGGAATTATTGTGAGTAAACTATAATTAAATTCATTTGTGTAATCACTCCAGTGAGCTATGAGTAACAGTTATGTTATGAAATTAAAGAAATTCCTGTTAATTATGATTATAAAACCAATATTGTAGTTATTAATAACAATATGAATAATAAAATGCATAATGATATAGAATTCATTCTATTGCCTAAGGTTATAATTCTTAGAGATTCTTTTATATACTGGAGTGTGTTCTGTAGGTACTCACTATTATGGGAGTACACACTGATACGGGACATTCAATCCATTCAGATAAGATGTTCCAATGACACAGTCAGCTGCCTGAATCTGAATGTGTTGGTATGTCTGTCCCTTGTACCAGTTTTTGATCACAACTGTTGGATGGCGAGGATCATAGACCTCACAAAAATCAACATCTTCTGGTTCTGCTTCCGGGTCGTAATAATAGGCAGGAACTTCTGTTATTTGTCCAGGGAACCTCCTTATAGTCTGAGGAGTCAGTTTGTACATTCTGAGACTGGCCAGAGGTGGATTGGTGGAGCAAGCATCAAAGGTCGAAGGACTCAAGTAATTGAGCTTGAACATGGTTGTGGAAATGTGACGTATAATAAGATCGTCACCACTTTTGTCATATCTGAGGTTCTTAGCATCTGTTCCTGACAGGTCAATGGTATCCAACATATTGTCTTTGGCCTCATTGTCAATTACCTTTGTTCCCTGTGCATCAATCAAATCATATCGATCAGCACCTTCTCCACCAATAAGGATATCGTAGCCATCATATGCAACAAGTAGATCATTGCCACCTTTCCCTTTTAAGACATTGTCTTCAAATCCCGCACTGGTCATTTTGTCATCATAGGGAGTCCCGTAGACATTTTCAACTCCTCTAACTGTGTCAGCGCCATAGGCATGAATGCAAATTTCGTTGTTCAAGTCAATGTCTATTCCAACTTGTTCCACAGGATCCCCATTGTAGATAACAGTGTCGTCCCCATCTCCACCATGTACCCAGTTGTCACCACCACCTGGGACTAGGATGTCATCCCCGAAAGATGCAGTCATGTAGTCGTTATCTTTTCCTCCAATTAGAGTGTCATTGCCTCCATATCCAAAAAAACTATTCTCCCCACTTCCTCCTTTCAGTACATCATTGCCAGCTCTACCCGCCAGATTATCATTAAACTCCCCTCCAATAAGAGTATTGTCTAAGGAATTAGCATTACAAACATTGCTATAATTCTTAATTCCATAGTATGTTCTCACATGTGAAAAATCAAGATTTGAGGGATCACTCTCGAGATCATTGTAATTCAATACAGGTGGGAAATTGGGGGCCGTACCTACTCTGTTGATTACAATCACTACTGGTGAGTAGTCATTAGAAGGTGGTAGCGTGAATATATAGCCATCACCAGATGTAACACTGAGATGCTGGACCTTTGTATTTGAAATGTAGTCCACTATCTGGACACTCAAATCATTATCAGCAGAATCACGCAAAGTAATGCTGCGCCCATCGTTGGTGACCTGGATGTCTGTGAAAGGGATCTGGAAGAGTAGGGAATCAGCAACATTGTCTTCTGCCTCATTGTAGAGGATGAAATCTCCATAGTGTTTCTTCAGGACATATGTGTCACTTCCTCCATTACCTCGAAGGGTCCCACCTCCTTCTCTCGGATCGATATAGGTGTCCAAATCATTTCCAGTGATATCATCACTCTGTGGAGAGCCAATGATACGTTTGACTGTTGAAAATTCTCTTTGAGTGGCATCAATTGATGTTCCTTCTGTTGACTTTGATTTGTCAATCATGAGAGCAGTTTTGGTTGGGCTCCTCTTATCAGTAGGCAGACTAAATGATACCCCATCCACTGATTTCACAGTCAAATGCTGGTAATTTTCACCTTCAAACCAACTAATAATCCTTGCCTTCATATTACTGGTTGTGGTTGATGAAACCAGTAGATCATTCCCTTCTACACTTAGACTAATGCTGTTATAATTTTCACCAAATAACAACAAGTCATCCACTTTATCGCTGGCAACATTTTCAATGTCATCAGTGCCTGTACCCACCAAATTACCATCCTCTAATGCCTTCTTTACCACATAAAGATCACTTCCTAGTCCTCCTCTCATGCGATCATTTCCTTTGTCACCATTGAGGTAATTATTCTTGTCATTGCCTATTATATGGTCGTCTCCATCTGAACCAGAAACACTTGAAATTTGTCGGTAGATATCTGAAGTTGTCAAGTCAACTGGCTGGGGAGTGCTGGTGGTAATATCCAACACGGTTGGATGAAGGCTCACACTATCATTCTCAGTTCTGATCTCCATCATGATGTTATCTCCAGTGTAAATCATGGCATGGTCACTGCCAGGAGAAAACCACACCCATGGCACGACTTGAACGCTATATTCACCGGCTGATATCATTATGTTAACTCCATATTTTCTGACACTAATTTCATGAGCTTCAAAGGCCTGTAGTACAATAGTGTCCAACACATTATCAGGACCACCTAAGAGTAAAAAATCCACTCCGCGGCTTCGTTTTATGACAAAGGTATCAGCACCACCCTGACCAGCAATTAGTTGATCACCAGGTCCATCAGCATCAGTCACAATGATGTTATCCTGTTCATTTCCCCAAAGATAATCACTGTAATCTGATCCAATGATATTGATAACAGTCGGATGCTCGTCTGTTACAATAAGTGTATTGATTGCCTCTGTACTGTCAGCATAATTTATAGTATCACCCACAGCAGCAACAGTCCCAGCTTCTTCGTTATATTCAATTCTGTAGGTAAGAAAATCCAGGCTTCCTATTTTGAAAGCTGCATGTTGATATTTGGGACCATTGAACCAATTGCGCACAGTAACCTTAAACTTAGTACCAGATGAGATGTATAAGTCACTATGGATTTTTTGAATGTTGAGTTGATCTAATTCTTGAGGAAATTTGAAATAATCCACTGAACCATCACTTGCAAAGTTATCGATGGAAGCATGTGTGGATTCTTCATCAAAAATGTAAAGGTCAGAACCATCCCCTCCCTGTGCATCGGTACGCTGTGGTCCGAGATAGAATGAGTCATCACCACCTCCACCTTGAATACTGTAATGATAATCTTCTATGTCAAAGCTTATTCCTGATGGCAGTTTCTGAATGGCTGTGAAGACGTTGTTATCACTGTTACCAATGTATGTCCCATGCAGGGTGGTACGATCTTCAGGTAATCCACTGATGATATTGCGCTCATCAACAGGGATGACCCACAACACCTTGACATCCTTTTTCTGATATTGAACACTGTGAGATTCCCCTATCCCCATTACTATATCAGTGACAGTAGCACTGAATGGGATTGTCTTATCAAACGGTACTTCTTGTCCAGCACTATTGATGGTCTTCATATGCAAGTGACCTGATCTCCCTCCTTCATGCAAGGTGAATACAATGTCACCTCCATTCCAGGATGAAGCTCCATCTGCAAAATTTATAGTTGCATGATCTCCCTGGCATTTGGTCACATGGAAGTAGTTGTGGAAATTGGAAATTTGTCTCAAAAAGTCTTGATTTTCCTGATATTGTAACTCAAGCTTCTTAATTTTACCAAATGCACTGAAGATTCCTCCTGTGATAGAGTCTGCTATGTCTATAATAGCTTCTCCAATCCCCTTGAGTACAGCAACAATCTTGTCACCAACACTGGCTCCCGGTGGCAAAGACTCTAGCTCCTTCTTTATGTCAGCATAAAAGGTATCTATTCCAAGTCTTATTATGCTCAATGCAATGACAAATGGCTCTGCCTCTGGTCCAAGCAGTCCAAGCACAGTAATGAGGGTGTCCAGCTCTGCATCCACAAATCCAATAACAGTGTGTTGCTGCAAATCTTCGTAAATGTTGTAGAGACCGAATGCTGTGCCAACTACAGGAATGTCTTCAAAAAGCTCCCCAACTTCCCCTATGGTCGAAAGTTCTTCTCCCCCTTCTCTAGCTATCAGTTCTCCTGCATCTTCTCCGATAGTAGTCTCTATGCTCTCACTCACTCGCCCCACATTCTTGTTGGCTATTTTACCCAACGCCTTGCTAGCAGCCTTGTAAATCTTCTGGTTTACTCCTGTCAACTCGCCTATACCGTGTAGAGTTTGAGCCAGGCTTATCGATCCCTTTGCAATTTCTCCTTTCTCAAAAGCATCCACTGTTCCTTTTATTCCCATGACTGCGCCATATATGGCTAAGCCTCTACTGATCTTTGACCCCACTCCTCCTTCACTCTGTAGTTCAGTAGCTTGTTCGTGCATTTCATCCATCAATTCTTTAGATGACAGCTTGGATTCATCAATTTCTGTTTCCATAGTTTCCCTCTCAGATGGATTTTCCTTGTCATACACTTCATAAGTGACACGATTGTTCTCTATTTTTACAGTCTCCTCATCAACTTCATAGTCCTTGCTTGAATGTCTCTCTTTAGATGAAACATCCTGGTGAATCTCTTCACTGATGTACAGTTGGTCATGTAACAAGGCCTGTGATGCTCTCAAAGATACACTTCTGACTTCTGATTCGGTAAATTGGTTAACTTCATCTTGGGCACTTTCAATCTCTGGTTCATCCACCTCCCTTGCATCCCATGGTTCTCCTGAGCCAAGCCTCCCAGCAACATGTGGAAGAGTTGATGATTCCTGAGGAAGAATGAGCTCTGATCGTAATTCGGGGTGTGTGTCCATAACTTTCAACAATGACTCCTTGAGTTTATCAAGATGAGCTTGCTGATTACTTTTTGTGCCTTTTGTGCTGGTGGAAGTGGAACTATCATATCTTTGAAGTCCTAGGTTTGTATCGTGAAAATCCGCTGCCAACCAATCCTGCACCACCCTGCCAAACAGTCTTTTCATTTTCTGAATTTTGGCAGAATCCCATTCAGTTCGGTCATAAACATCACGTAGTCCACTGTGTTTTGCTGGACCAGCCCCTCCACGCCCCATGGGATTGTTCTCAAAAAATAACTGTCTGGAAAAATCCTTCATTGGCATGTTGTGATATAAATCCATTGTCAATTTGTTGGTTACATGAGCACGCCAGTCCCGAATTGGCTCACAAAGAAATAAAGCTAGACCTGCTTCGGCATTATAGCCACCAGCTTCGTGTAGACCTATTGCTTCATGATTACCAGATGCAAAATTTATAGCATCTGGAAAAAATTCTTCGTCTGTATGTCTCTGTATATGATTATATCTTCCCGTTTTTATCTCTGGAATGTCTACTGCCGTATTTTTGTTAGGGGCAAGTTTTGGGTTTTCAGAGGTAACTACTCCAACCAGATCAGTGTAGAAAGGCTTCATTTTGTACACACTACCACCTTTTATAGCTTGTACTTTCAACTGTAAAATCCAATCACCATAACGATAATGAACAAATTCCTCTGACGGCCCAAACTGAAATCGTTCATCTCCCCAATGCTTCACTTCCAATGAGAGATCTTCATAGCTACCTATTTCTATAACATCCAACACTTTTGTGGTCCCATCTACCATTGTGACTTTTCGTTTGTTTACTGGAGCTCTTTTTTGTAATGGTAAATTATCAAAATAATCACTTGTGGTTTCAGTGAGTAGGTCAAACAGTTCTTCAGTTTTCAGGGTGTAGCGTTTATTTGTAGAGGTGTCTTCTGTAGTGATTTCATTGTCACCAACTTTAAATCCAGTTTTCAATGCTACTGGAGGACTATAGTCATCTCCACTGAGATGGTTTAGAACTTCAGTGTCAGCATTCCCAGCAGAATCCAGTGTCACTATTGTTTTTCTCAATTGACCTTCCGATGTCCTCCAAAGTAATCCACTTGGTGTCTCCTCACCATACACCTTTCTTCCAGTTGAGTCCACTCCCACGATTCCATTTCGAACGCTCAACTCTGTTGTAAGAGAATGCGTGCCATGAAGTGTTTCAATTAGTTTTGATGGATACTCATCTCCCATGAATTGCTGTTGTCCACTTGGAAGTTCTTCCCAGTCTCCAATGTTACAACCAACTAAACTAATGCGCTCAATTGTATTGGAGCCTGTCTTTCTTGGTACTTGGGACAAAGCTTCCGCTAGGTGATCATACTTCAGTCCTCCCAGAGTTGTTACTCCACTTGTTGCGTCCCTTTCACCATGTCCAATCACCTGTATTCTGCTCTTACTTGCTGGAAGTGGATCGATTGTTGGATACACTGTGTCTTCCACGTAAGTGTTTGTAGCTGAGTCCCATTCCATATTCTTCCAGGATCCACCTTGAGTGGGGTCAGTTGGATTGTTAGGGAACCATTTGATCACTTGGTTAGGTAACTTTGCATTCTTCCCAGAGAGATAGTAAGCAGACTCATCCAGAACTGGGTCATCTCCAACGATTGCTACTATTTGTTTTTTGTACTGAGTTGTTGAAACTTGTGTAATCCAATACATAGCCACAAGGAGGCACTGTACTACAATGAGTGCCATCCTTCAATGTTGAGTGATGAAACCCCTGGGTAGATGAAAGCAGGGAATAATTATTATTATAGTAGATTTATTATTTTTATATATAATATATATATATAAATGGAAATTGCCTTTGTTTAGGGGTCTTTTTCAGCATGATTTTTCATGTATAGATAATCATCATCAATTATTCATCAGCATATTCCATACTCAGTCACTGGAAGTTCAGTAACATGTATAACAACTGATCTTCAATCACCATGCCCATTAATTAGTGATTTGAAGGCCAATAGCAGAGCCGTGTTTGCATGAATTCATTACTTTTGCTTCCTGCCAGAACAAGTAATTTCAGTTTGAAAGCTAAATAATCCCCGCACTTGAATCACTTGGGTGTCTTTATTAGGTTTATAATAACCTTAGCTGAAGTTATTACATTCATCAAAGGCATTGCGCTCGAATTCTCGCCTAATTCCTTGTTCTCCGTATTTCAACATTGACCACCATATCTCACGCAATATATACTAGGTTTGCACTTTGTGCAGAACCTTGCTATGGAAGAAAATTATATGGTCTGGTCTGCGTATGCATACACATATTTGCTTAATAAACAATTGTATTGTAGTATTAGGTAGTCACGCGCATGCCCACACGCACATGCCACGACATCATAAATTTGCAAATTGCTGATAAGATGTCATCATGACGTCATCATGGCTGGCAAATTCCAAGTCCCAAACAACATTACAACATACCCTACTTAAGCCAAAAGGAAATTCAAAAATCGTTATTCAAATTTTTTTTTTTTTTAAAGATAACTTGCCTGCCGCCCCAAATGCATTCACTTCTGAGCATGATTACGGACAGCAGATTCTAGATAGATTTAAAAAGCACCATCTTATGTTCCAATGATGTCAACATGAAGAATTACATCCACTACTACAGAACAGCAAATTGAGAAAAAGTAGTATCCAACTTACAGAGGACAGCTTCAATACCATCCAATAAGCAAAATATCTCCTTGCCAACAGCAACTCCAAAGAGAAATTTGAAAGAGAAAGATTGAGAAATACCCTCAAAGCCACCCTTGCAGTAAAGCAGAGAGAGAAGTGGAACAATAATCTCAACAAGCTAACGGTTCAAGGGTCTCTATTAAGCATGACAACAATGGAAGAAACCAACCAAGAATGACAATGGATAATGTCTGGCATGCCTGCAAACCAACTGTCTTTTCTGCTAAAAGCAGCAACCGAATGTTTATTGTCTCCAGTATCTCTGGCCTGAATGAACATTCACTTTGACCACAAGTCTTGTGGAGCACCACACTGCAACGCCAAACACGTCCCAAGTTGTTGCAAGCATCTCTAACCAGGTTTGCATGGAGACACGATTGAACGCTCCTCAGCATCACAGACTTCTTTAAGGAACACAAAAACGTTCTACATCTTTGCTGATATCAATGGTCATCATGCATCCAAATTACCACCTACAACAGGTATATTATGACCTCTTTACTTGTAATCTGCATTAAATATCTCATTCGTAACTTGCATCAAATCTGCGTCAATCTGTAATATCCTCGCCAAGCAAATGTCTCTTATGATCCTTAACCTTGAATTCTAGGATTTTTCCATTATTGGATTTTTATATCTATCTTATAACAATGAGCTTGTGCATAATAGTTTTACTAGAGTTATTGCAGAATTGAATGCGGAAGAAAGTAGAAATGCTGGTAGTTTTCAAGGAAATCAATTTATCACGGGATTCACTATCGGAGGAGTGAGATGCGGGTGACGAGGAATCCGAAGAGTGGTGCAATGTGGTTTGTGCTTCGGCAAGGGGGAGGTTGTGCTATAGAGGAGGCTGGGGGACAGGCAGAGTGAGTGCATCAGATATAGTGGGGTGGGACTGATGCAGATATGTCTGATTCTGATATCGGAAATCTCCTGACAATACAACAATGAAGGTGTTAACCCTAGTGTTGCTGAACCTGATGCCATGGCCCTGCTTGATGATAATCTGCTGATCATGAGGATGGAATGGTGTATAGCTTCATTTAAAAATGAGCTAGTGAAACAATGCGAATTAAATGAAAGGTTGCCAATCAGATTGAATCATCTGGAGAAGGTACACGAAGATAGGGTAGAGGGAGGTAGTAACGGGGGAGGAATGTTACCTAGGTCGGAACCCTCAAATTTTGCCACGCTTGTTAACGTCATTATGGCTGTCTCAGCCTTGCTTCTCTTTCACACAGTGCTTGCAAGACGCTACTCCTTCGTTGCAATATACGATCCGAATGCTGCTGTTTAGGTTTGAGCCCATTTCAAAGGTTTCATTGTATGCATCATTGTTGTCATTCAGAGATCGAAAATACCATTACAATCGGATCAAAAGGTCTTTTGTTGACAGGTCCACATGGCAGTTCGCTGTTGATTTCCAACAATATTCGAATATTATCTCTTCGTAAAGTTTCAGGATTTTATCTGTCTGATCAAATTATTTGCTCAAATTTCAACATTTTATAAATTAATGATCGCTTTGAATAAGGTTTTTCAGATTCCTTCACGAACGAGGATCAATTGATATCGCTTAAATTGTGATTTAATGAAGTCTTGATAAGGGAAACAACTGATATTTATTTGCTACTAATGGTACATTCATCCCGATACCAGTATTGCATCCCCCAAAGCCCGTATCCGTCTCTTGTTTATAAACCTCTATTGAAGTGATCAAACCTCATACTATAATTGGACGAAGTTTGATCACGTCGATAATGATTGCATAGAATTAAGTTAAGTCTACGATTATACATAACAATATTAAGAATCTTACCTGATTGTTTTTACTGTTTATTTTCCAGATTTTTCAATAGAGTCAGTGAGATTTTCAGGGAAGATATCCAATGTTGAGGTATATCATGGCTCCTGCTGAGAGATGTGTTACATAAAATGATCACAACTGAGGTGGTAAGCTTTCCAACAGCTTTATATACCCTCTGCTGGCACAATCAGATACCAGTTCATATAAATTATATAAAATTATACTAAGTCAGTACTATTATATTAGCAATTTGATAGACAATGTAGAAAATAAAGCAAGTTTATATATAAAACATAAGTAATAAAAAAACCACTGTCGAATGCGATTGATCTGCAATCATGCACACATTGTCCATATTTTAACACTCCCCCGTTCTGATTTCAAGCCTAGCAGAGAATGGTATGTTGTTTAGACCAGAACTGTGAAGAATCAAACACTGCTCCTAAATTGTAATCAACCAGAACAAGATGTAACTCACCTAGATGACCTAAAATATACAGGTCTATTCAATGATACTGCTATATATCAAGTCAGAGTTACCTACTTCTTACTATTCTGTATACTGTCTTTGGTTACTCTGTATGCTGATTTTGGCTACTCTGTACACTGTCCTTGGCTATTCTGTATAATGTCTTTGGCTACTTTGTATACGGTAGAATGTAATCAGCGAGTACAAGATGCAACTCACCTAGATGACCCAAAGCTGCTATATATCAAGTCAGAGGTACCTGCTTGTTACTTTCCTGGATGAGTGAAAGGTATTTGCAATGAGTTTTACATGCAGACATCATGTTTGTGTACATGTACATACAGTTTGAATATGGGATATGTTCTTCAGGTTCCATCTATTTGGAAAAGGTAGGCATTTCAAGGCAAAAGATTACTACCCTGGGCAACCCTTTTATCTGTGATGGAACTGTGAGTGACTCTTTGGCTACTTTGTATACTGTCTTTGGCTGCTCTGTATTCTGTCTTTGGCTACTCTGTATACTGTCGTTGGCTATTCTGTATTCTGTCTTTGGCTACTCTGTATACTGTCTTTGGCTACTCTGTATACTGTCTTTGACTACTTTGTATACTGTCTTTGGCTACTCTGTATACTGTCGTAGGCTACTCTGTAAACTGTCTTTGGCTATTCTGTATACTGTCTTTGGCTACTCTGTATACTTTCGTTGGCTACTCTGTAAACTGTCTTTGGCTATTCTGTATACTGTCTTTGGCTACTCTGTATACTGTCTTTGGCTACTCTGTATACTGTCTTTGACTACTTTGTATACTGTCTTTGGCTACTCTGGATACTGTCCTTGGCTATTCTGTATACCTTCTTTGGGTACTCTGTATACTGTCAAGCTACTCTGTATTCTGTCTTTGGCTACTCTGCATAATACTGCCTAACTACTCTGAATACTGTCTTTGGTTATTCTGTAGATATTATACTGTCTATGGCTACTCTGTATGCTGTCTTTGGCTACCCTGTGTATAATATGCTGTCTTTGGCAACTCTGTTATGCTGTCTGACTACTCTGTATACTGTCTTGCCTATTCTGTATGCAATCTTTGGTGGTAGCTAGAGTGGATTGATTCAGATGCTTCCTTATCCATGTTAATAGAATTATTGAACTTAATAACTTAATGCATTACCGTACTGGACATTGGGACATGGAATTAAGCCTATATAACAGAGATTTTCTCAGTTCATTGATTCAATTGATTCAGTGAGTATTACTTATGTTGAGGTACGTATATGTGGCTACTGCTCAGAGATGTGTTACATAAAATGATCACAAACCTAGTTTGCTAGCTTTCCAACCATTTTATACATTCTGCTAGTACAATCAGATACCTGTTGATATAAACTACATAAAATTATACTAAGTCAGTACTATTATTTTGGCATTTGAGTAGACAATGTAGAATGTGAAACTAGTTTTCATAATAGTAACCACAACCACCTTTGTGGTCCACAATCACACATTGTCCACGTTTTCACACTCCCCCGTTCTAATTTAGAGCCCTAGCAGAGAATGGTATGTTGTTCGAACCGGAACTGTGACAAATCGAACACTGCTCCTAAAGAGTAATCAACCATACAAGATGCATGGCAACAAACTTATGTAGATGACAAAAACATTATAACGTCTATTTTATGATACTATTGTACCAAGCCAAATCAGAGTTACATGTTTGTCTTCTCACGTCTTCTCCAGATGAGTGGGATGCATGTGCAATGTGCTTGTCACAAATGCTTAATCTCAGGTAAGTAACATTTCTGATTCAATATCTGACCAAGGTTTAGTACTGTATGTGTAATGTATTACAGCGCTAGTAAACTTAGATGTTTTACATCCACATTCCACTATATTTCATGTTTATGCTACAGTATAGCTAGGTACGTACATTTGTGGTGAACTTGGTGTTTTTATAAAGCTTCTGCAGGCCGGTGTAATTGCGCAATATATATGAACATTGTTGGAATAAAAATTTAATGGCCATTTTTAAAGTTAGTGAGTTGCTGATTGGAAGTTGACTTCTTTTTGTCTGTGCTATTGAACCATTATCAAACTTGCAGTCTTTGGTAACACACTCAACTCTGTTCTAGGACTAGGATCAATCGTAATAAAGTGGTACTATTCTATATTGAATTTCCGTTTCTTTCAACGCGATCGTATTTCTCGATCAGAAATCAACCCTAGTCCGGGAGCTACCATTAGTAGTAGTAGTATAGTAGTACTATAGTAGCACTAGACATAGGTCTGATCAGCGACAACTTGCTTTCACCCCGGAAGATAGCTTATTGTAGATTAAGTCCTGAAGGTTACAAAGTGAAGTGGCACGTTGTCAAATCTAAATACCCCGAGACGCTACGGAATATGGTTATTACAATCGATTTGCGTGCGTACTACAACATGGAAAATATGCCTACACAACAGTGAAACAGTTGGTGTGCAAACTGAAATGTTGTGTTGGACTAGTAGTTGTATTGGCCATGCAGCCTTGTCCTTTCTCATATCCATATGTACACATGTACAAACACACACGCACACACACACACACACACACACACACACACACACACACACACACATACGCACACATGCACACACACACATGTACACAAATAATTTTCTTAAATTTGTACATGTTCTGCAGTGTTTTCAAAACTATTTGTCCTATGAAACATCACCAACAGTAGTGACAGTCATTCAAACACTATTATTGGAACACTACACTCATCAGAAATAGCAAAGGTATGTTCATGCCATTGAATATATAAGCATATACGTACATTTTGTACTTACCAATGTATTGTATATTGTTTTTAAACCACAAAATTGATGGCAATTTTTACGTACATAATACTAATCAGTAGTTACTGCAGTATTATGCATGTGTTGCCTACCTACTTCACCTGTTTTCACCTGTTACTTTGAGATATTAGCAGAATTGAAAGAATACCTAATTAACCATTCTTATATTATTATAGTCTTGAGTGACCAGCCAAGACAGCTGGTGACCTTTTAAAACGAAGGGTGAGGGTCTGGATACGTAAGACTAGATCAGTGTGAGATTTGTATAAAGTACAACTTGCTTAGTAAGTACCTGGGTTAGTACACTTCACTCAGTCCCTAACTCGTGTGCACCATGTTAACCAGCACTGATAGTAAGTATAGCGCAACTTGCCTAGTAAGTACCTAAGTTAGTACATACTCCTGGTTAGTGAGTATACTTCACTCAATCCTTAACCCAGGTACACCATATCAACCGGTACTGATAGTAAGTACAGATTTGGTATACCTGCACTGCTTGGTCTAAAGGAGGAGATAAAACAGGCCATTACAGAATTGACTATCCACCCTGTGAGAAAGATGTTACATTTGGTGTTATTTGGTTAAAAGTACACATACATATATCGATGCATGTATGTATTCTTTTAAAGTGTGGCACATTCTCCTTAAATCACTGCAATTCATTTCAAAAGATAAACCACATCAATGAATGAAATAATCCGAAGAGATCACAACTGTTTATGCCTAGGTGTTAATCTTACCTTATTCACCTATTTGTAAAATTCTTTGTGTTGATGTAGGACTCTGCAGAATGTAGAAGAAAACTCTTGGAGAGAGGTTAGTTGCCATAATGCATTTATGTACCTAAACAACACGCCTTAACTGCTAAGAGATATATTAGGCACATGTTGAATGTCCTCCCACTCGGTGCTGACATTATGTTGGGTAATTCGCATTCAAATATGCAATATGTGCCATTTACACATTGAGACATCATTTTATATGTACATGTACATTTTGAGATATGATATGTTCTTCAGGTGCCATCTATTCGGAAAGGTAGGCATTTCAAGGCAAAAGACTGCTACCCTGGGCAACCCTTTTATCCGTGATGGAACTGTGAGTGACTCTTTGGCTACTTTGCATACTGTCTTTGGCACTCTGTATACTGTCCTTGTCTACTCTGTATACTGCCTTTGGTTGCTCTGTATACTGTCTTTGGGTACTCTGTATACTGTTTTTGGCTACTCTGTATACTGTCTTTGGCTGCTCTGTATATGTAATGTATTTGGCTACCCTGAAATTTCCCTGGTTTATAGGTTCGCAATATAGAGATTACAAAATGTACATTTCATCATATAGTCCTCTACTGTACCCAAATAATAAGAATAATATCCTTGTTCCCACATATATAGCAGTTAGTCTGTTGTGGATGATCATTTTATCTTAACATATAATATAGTATATGTGTTGTAGCTTCACTGCATTCCATACATATCATATTATATGTATTATGTGTTTTTTATCCTCATCCACATAATTATGTAATTGTATTATTATGTATATCTCTCTGTACTGCACTGCTGTTGTAGACCATCTGGACACACTCCAAATCTCGTGTTAAGAGAATCAAAGTTTTCGTCACGGAATCAACCATAGATAAATCAGGGTAATACATTTTGTCCTGTGATTGCTGTTATCAGTACACACAATGTCAAATGTATTTCTTGTGTGGTATGTATCTTATACATATGTGGTATGTTGGTGGTGCAATTCTAAAAGTATGTGCTCTTTGCACATTTCCTCGCTTTGTACTCTTGTAATTGTCATTAATTTTTGACAATTAATTGCCTAGCAACTTATTGTATAAGTTTTAATGATGCTGAGTGTGCATTATTATGTGGTATGTTATGTATAAATGTGAGTTATTATGTGGTATGTTATGTATAAAATGTGAGTTATTATGAGATATGTTATGTATAAAATGTAAGTTATTATGTGGTATGTTCTGTATAAAATAATATAATTAAAATTATACTATTTTATACAGAAACATACGACAATTATATTGATGTTCATCTATGTATGCCATATTATACATGTTTGTTGTACAGTTGTGGTCAACATCAAGGGAAGAAGTGTGCCTGTATATTGTCAATCACACACTTTTCGACCACAAGTGTGCAGTATACACTAAACGCCAATGACTAGTCATAGCAATTTACTGGTAACAATGAATATCAATTATCACTTTGGCATACACAACATCTGGCAGATTATACAAGGTCCAACAAAACTGAATAAGTATAAATTCTAAAGGCCCGGCCTATAATATGTTCACGTTCACCCCTTCCAGAGAGAAATCAGTGTGCTTAACAAGGTTAAATGTGAGTAATAATCATTTTCCATGGTGTATATAAGGCACATGTATCATTGAGGTCCGCTTAGAAACATTTGCAGTGTTCTTGGCAGATACGGCTGACTGTCCAGTCACCTAGCTTCAGTTACGAATAGACCTAGCCAATGCGCTACCACCACCTGCCTCGCGGTTCGACTTCTTCCTAAAGGACAATTTTGAAGATATGATGAAGCCTCACCAGCCCAAAATCGCGCAGCTGAATGAGCACTTCGTCATAATATCTTTAAATCATTGTCTTTCAAGGAGAAGTCGAACCACGAGGCTGGTATCTTCCGCGAAGGATTGCTTACACCATCTCTCATTATAAGACAAGAAGAATAAAACAAGAGAAAGCAACTACACTGCAGTCTACTACAAAATCATAGACTCTAAACCCTCTGGACTGGAAACTGATACACATGCGCCCTTTTCCTATGCTCGTGACCTGCTTGGTTTTTTTTTGCATGTTACCGCCCACTTACTCACAAAAATTTGGATAGATGTAGTTGTATGGCTGCTGTTATGTATACTATCAATTGGATGTTTGCACCATTTACCGTTCATAGCCGTCACTTTTTTTGGGCTAGCCCATCAAAGATCACATGGACAAGCCGTTATAAAAGCTATGTTTTCTAGAGATATAGGGACTATGAAAGCTCGTCACCATCCCTATTCGGTAGCCTGAAACATAACACGTCATCTGATACGTCACTTACCTTGTTCTGACCGGTAGGAGCTGTATAAATTTGTAAACAGTGAATTGTATGTACTTGTTTTCTAGAGATATAGGGACTATGAAAGCTCGTCACCATCCCTATTCGGTAGCCTGAAACATAACACGTCATCTGATACGTCACTTACCTTGTTCTGACTGGTAGGAGCTGTATAAATTTGTAAACAGTGAATTGTATGTACTAACCCGCGAATTATCACACTTTGATCCCTAACGTTCCTAGTGTACAATTTAAGCAATAACTACCTTCCCAATGGAATAGAACCACACTTAGCCTATCCTTCAATAGCTACTAAGTCCTGTTGAGATCTTATGTCTATCCCGAAAATTTGCACACAAACTCGCTACCAAGGGCAAGCTACCTTGAAGAATACCTTTGTGGTCCACAATCACACATTGTCCACGTGTTCACACTCCTCCGTTCTAATTTAGAGCCCTAGCAGAGAATGGTATGTTGTTCGAACCAGAACTGTGAAGAATCAAACATTGCTCCTAAAGTGTAATCAACCATACAAGATGCATGGCAACGAACTCATGTAGATGACCAAAACATTATGATGTCTATTCTATGATACTATTGTACCAAGCCAAATCAGAGTTACATGTTTGTCTTCTCACGTCTTCTCCAGATACGTGTGATGTATGTGCAATGTGCTTGTCATAAACGATTAATCTCAGGAAAGTAACATTTCTGATTCAATATCTGACCAAGATTTAGTACTGTATGTGTAATGTATTACAGCGCTAGTAAACTTAGATGTTTGAAATAATTATTATCCACATTCCACTACACTTCATGATTATGTTGCAGTATAGCTACGTACGTTTATGGTGAACTTGGTGTTTTTAAGTACATATGTTCCATGCGTCTACAGGTGTACATAATTTTGCAATGCATTCTATTTGAATAAAATGGCCACTTTTGAAGTTAGTGAGTTGTTGATGGGGAGGTTGACTTCTATTTTTTTTCTGTGCTATTGAACCATTATCAAACTTGCAGCTTTTGGTAACACACACTCAACTCTGTGATAGGTCGGGACTAAGATCAATCATAATAAAGTGGTACTATTCTATATTCCGTTTCTTTCAACGTGATCGTATTTCTCAATCAGAAATCAACCCTAGCCCGTGAGCTACCATTATCATTCAGTTGGATTGTTGCACTAGACATAGATCTAGTAAGTAACAACTTGCTTTCACCCCGGAAGATAGCTTATTATAGATTATGTCCTAATGTGAAGTTTACCACCACTGAAGGTTACAAAGTGAAGTGGCACACTTTACAATCTAAATACCCTGGGATGCTGAGGAATATGGTTATTACAATCGATTTTACATATTATGTACTACAACACGGAGCATATGCCTACACAACAGTGAAACAGTTGGTATGCGAACTGAAATGTTGTGTTGGACTAGTATTTGTATTGGCCATACAGCCTTGTACATAATCTCACTCTGCGTTCTCATATCCATATATACATATGTACACACATGCACGCACGCACGCACGCACGCACGCATGCATGCATGAGCGCACACATGCATGCACACATACGCATGCATGCATACACTCACAGACACACACACACACACACACACACACACACACACACACACACACACACACACACACACACACACACACACACACACACACACATCATTTTCTTAAATTTGTAGATGTTCTGCAGTGTTTTCAAAACTATTTGTCCAATGAAAAATCACCAGCGACAGTTATCCAAACACTATTGGAACACTACACTCATCAGAAATAGCAAAGGTATGTTCATGCCATTGAATATAATATAAGCATACTATGTACATTTTGTACTTACCAATGTATTGTATATTGTTTGTAAACCACAAAATTGATGGCAATTTCTACATACACAATATTAAACAGTAGTTAATGCAGTATAATGCATGAATCACCTACCTACCTCCCCTGTTTTCACCTGTTTATTAGGTATTAACAGAATTGAAAGAACCTAACCATGCTTATAATAATAGTCTTGAGTGATAAGCCAAGACAGCTGGTAACCATTTGAAACAATGGGTGAGGGTCTGGATACGTAAGACTAGATCAATGTGAGATTTATATTAAAGTACATTGTCAACTTGCTTAGTAAGTACCCGGGTGAGTACACTTCACTCAGCTCCTAACTCAGGTGCGCCATGTCAACTGGTACTGAGAGTAAGTACAGATTTGGTGATAGTAAGTATAGCGCAACTTGCTTAGTAAGTACCTGGGTTAGTACACTTCACTCAGTCCCTAACTTGTGCACCATGTTAACCAGTACTGATAGTAAGTACAGATTTGGTGTGCCTTTCAAGGTAATTACTAAGGAAGTTGGACTCTAAGCTCTTGTGTATTTGTGCATTGGCATGCCATTGTGGTTTTTCAAGAGTGATGGTTTTGTTGTATATTTTTGTTTCTATGACTGTAGCTGCAACACTGCTTGGTATAGTGGAGGAGATAAACAGGCCATCACAGAATTGACAAGCTCAGCAAATGTTACCTCAATTTCTGTTGAATCTGGCTATGAGCTATTCTTGAGATTCATCACACTAACTTCATTGGACCACCCTGTGAGAAATATGTTACATTTGGTGTTATTTGGTTGAATGTACACATATATATCTCAATACATGTCTTTTTTCTTTCAAAGTGTGATAAATTTATTGCTGCAATTAATTTCAACTGTTGGAATATTATGTCTGTATGGTGAACAAAAACGTTTGGCGAATAGGGCACTGGCTGATTAACAGAATTTCCTTGTATGGATGTGTTGCATGTGCATGTTCACATACATGTTACAAATGTATTTCAGAGTGTTGTTATACTGTATGTGCATTTATCTAGTATTTACGTAGTACGTATGCCCATGTCGTTTATGTTTGGTTATACACATGGTTGCACGTGTGTATGTGTGTGTGTGTGTGTGTGTGTGTGTGTGTGTGTGTGTGTGTGTGTATGCATGCATGCATGTGTGTGTGTGTGTGTGTGTGTGTGTGTGTGTGTGTGTGTGTGTCTGTGTGTGTATGGGTGTGTGCATGTGTGTGCATGCATGTGTGTGCTCATGCATACATGCATGCATGTGTGTGTGTGTGTGTGTGTGTGTGTGTGTGTGTGTGTGTTTGTAGAAGACAGTAATTGAACTACTCTCTTTTGAACATCTCAATAAGACGTCTAGCCTACTTTGAAAATATGTGAAAACCCACACTATCCCAGCTACACTTCGCTAATCTCCTGGTGAATATTGTCAATATTACCTCATTTTATTGGAAAATTTTCAAAAAACTAGTTCGATCCCATTGTTTATGCCTAGGTGTTAATCTGACCGTTTTTACCTATTTTTAAAATTGGTTGTGTTGAGGTTAGTTGCCCTAATGCATTTCCGTACCTAAACAACACAGCTTAACTGCTCACAGACATATTAGGCACATGTTGAAAGTCCACTTACTCATTGCTGACATTATGTTGGATAATTTGCATTCAAATATGCAATATGCACCATTTACACATTGAGGCATCATCTACATGTACAGTTTGAGATATGATCAGGTTCCATCTATTTGGAAAAGGTGGGCATTTCAAGCCAAAAGACTGCTACCCTGGGCAACCCTTTCATCCGTGATGGAAGTATGAGTGACTCTTGGCTACTCTGTCTACCATATATTGCCTAATTTTTCTGCAGAGCAAATTTGAAGTCCAAGTCGGCAATTAGGGATATAATGGTTGGATACAGAGACGCGACAAAAATTAGAGTACACGACGAAAAATTAGGTATTCAAAATGGCGGCACTTTTCCTTAACAGTTGCGACATCTGTTTGTGGCCATATGCATCATGCGTACATGGACCAGTGGGAGGCCGAAATCGACACTGCGCTCTTCTTCGAACGTAAATTAGGTGAATATGACATAAATTAAAGGTGTATAGTCTGTATTCGTTGCTTCATAGACAGTTTTGACCTTTTATTGAGCCTAGTAACGCCCGTGACGCTAGACGATTAACGTCGTAGGCGACAAACCGGAACGAAGACAGAAGAGTGCGGCACAAAATATCATCAACCCTTATAGCTGACGAAAGGTTAGAGTCAAAACTATACGCGAACGCGATCTTTCGTCAAAAATTAGAGTATTGCCGGACCCGGTTTAGACGAAAGCCAAAAAATACGGGTGCGGAAATTTAGGGAATATTCAGTACTATCTTTGGCTGCTCTGTATACTGTCTTTGACGACTCTGTATACTGCCTTTGGTTATTCTGTATACTGTCATTGACTCTTCTGTATACTGTTTTTGGTGGTAGAGTAGACTAAGTGTTGATTTATTATCTTTTTACAGATGCTTCTGTATCGATGCTAGTAGAATTATTGAGCTTAATCATTTAATACTGTAACATTACAGTACTACACTGGGACATGGAATTTTAGCCTTTATTACGGAGATTTCTCGGAGATTATAGGTTTGCAATAGAGAGACTACATATATATAGTATACACTTCATCATAGTCCTCTACTAGTACTGTATCCAAAAGTAATAGTATCCTTGTTCCCACATATATGTAGCAGTTAGTCTGTTGTGGATTATCCTTTTATCATATAATATAGTGTATGTGTTGTAGCTTCACTGCATTGCATACATATTATGTTTTTTTATCCTCATCCACACAATTATGTACTTTTTATGTATATCTCTCTGTACTGCACTGCTGTTGTAGACCATCTTGACACACTCCAAATCTTGTGTTGTTCTTCAACTCCTGCAAGAAGCCGCTGCCTCGAATCAAAGTTTTCGTCTTAGAATCAACCATAGATAAATTGAGGCAATACATTTTGTCCTGTGATTGCTGTTATCAGTACACACAATGCCAAATGTATTTCTTGTGTGGTATGTATCTTATACATATGTGGTATGTTGTTAGTGCAATTCAAAGTCCGTGTTATTTGCATTTTTCCTTGCTTTGTACTCTTGTAATTGTCATATTTGTCAATTAATCACTTAGCAACTTATTGTAAATTTTAATAATGATGCTGAGTGTGAGTTATTATGTGGTATGCTATGTATAAATGTGAGTTATTATGTGGTATGATCTGTACAAAATAATACAATAAAGCAATCATGTTTATTATTATAATAATATTATGCTATATATATATTACACATGTTTACAGTCTTGTGTGTGTTGGATAATCTACATGTACATATGGGGTATGTTGTGTGGGCAGATCTATTATACAATGTGTGGAAATATCTGCGCTATTTGCACATTTTCTATGCCGGGTTTTGTTATTAAAATTGTCAATTCATTACCAAGCAACTCATTTTTATTATTTTTATTGCTTCACTATAGTTAGTAGACCATTGTGTTATTTAATACGGGAACATGCCACATAGCAACTGAATTAAATACCTCTGGTAGGGCTGTAAGGGATACAATGTGTTTGTTATAACTTGGACTTCACCCTTGTAAACAATCAGCCCATAAGTGTTTGTATATTCAGAACAGTCCTGCAATACTATATAATAATATTATAAATTCACTGTTTCAGTTACGTGTGAGAACAAATCGAAATTACCTGGAGAAGAAGAAATCCTTCGGAAAATGCAGTCTTCGGAATCCGATATGTCAGCCCACTTACAGAAGAACTTTAATCCTAATAAACACATGGGGCCCAGTCCTTCCAACAACACGCCTCTGATATACGCTGTCAGGTTCGAGCACAAACTTTTCCTGAACGAATGCCTTCGATTTGGCAGTGACCCTTTCGTGACTAACGCCAATGGTCAAACAGCCTTTCATGTAGCGTGTGCTTCTTCTCGTTCGAGTCAGAGAACAGACAAAAAAGGGAAAGGAACTCCTCCAAATGCTCTTAGACCAGCCCGTGAAGAAAGAATATCAACTACCGTTTATCAATGGTTCAGACCGCGAGAGGAGAAATGGAATGGACAAGAGTTATGTTTATCATCCGTCTGTGTGTCTGTTGGACAAGGTGTGGTGGTGGTGGTGTGTATGTGTGTGTGTGTGTGTGTGTGTGTGTGTGTGTGTGTGTGTGTGTGTGTGTGTGTGTGTGTGTGTGTGATTAAAGAGAGTGTGTATGCTTATTCGTGTGTGTGTGCGTGTGTGTGTGAGAGAGAGAGTGTGTGTGTGTGTGTATGCTTATTTGTGTGTGTTGCATTGCCACTCTACACTTCTGGTATCATACATTCACGATTGTAGAGTTGGACCATCCAAATGGTAAACGTGTGTTTGACCGTCAAGCAAGTAGAGTGGCCCGTGTAGCCAGATGTTCTGGTACCAGCATAAGAGAAGTGGAGGAGCTGATCAAACAGTATGGGAAGTTTGCCGAGTTAGTGAAGAAGATGGGAGGAATGAAGGGACTGTTCAAAGGTGTGTGTGTGTGTGTGTGTGTGTGTGTGTGTGTGTGTGTGTGTGTGTGTGATTGTGTGTGTGTGTGATTGTGTGTGTGTGTGCGTGCATGCATGTGTGTGTGTGTGTGTGTGTGTGTGTGTGTGTGTGTGTGTGTGTGTGTGTGTGTGTGTGCGCGAATGTGTGTGTGTGTGTGTGTGTGTGTGTGTGTGTGTGTGTGTGTGTGTGTGTGTGTGTG
Source organism: Chondrilla cf. caribensis (assembly GCA_964020155.1). NCBI lineage: Eukaryota > Metazoa > Porifera > Demospongiae > Chondrillida > Chondrillidae > Chondrilla > Chondrilla cf. caribensis. The sequence goes on along the minus strand of OZ026564.1, from coordinate 1,563,803 downwards.
TGTGCACGTGTGTGTGTGTGTGTGTGTGTGTGTGTGTGTGTGTGTGTGTGTGTACAGTATGTGTATATTATGTGCATTGTGTGTATCCTGCAGGTGGTGACATGGGCAGAAATGTCAATCCAGCACAGATGGCCAAACTCAACCAGCAAATGGCAAAGATGATCGACCCAAGGGTACTTCAACAAATGGGTATGTTCCCCAATTGGTTGAATTTTTTGACTGTTTGTTCACTATATTTGGTACTTTTTGTGCAGGTGGAATGGGTGCTCTACAAAATTTGATGCGGCAAGTCCAATCAGGAACTCGGGATGCCCCCTGGAATGGGAGGCGGGAGAAAATGACATCAACACAAAACGCTATTTGTTCTTTGAAAATGACTGAATTTTTATTGCTTCTGTCCATGACAATATCTTTAATTTAATTCTTGTCCTGAAATTGATGACCTGTTGTGTGAAATATTACTTGCACATAAAGCATAGGCACCACAGTTCTATATCACATCATATACATGCACATAATCATTCATTATTATTACTGTGGGTGGGTCATGTGCACACTTGTGCAATACACTGGAAGACAGTCACAAAACATCGAGGTTTTTCATCACATCCATACTGTACATTGGTTATGAGTGGTTTAGTTGAGTTGAAAAAAAAAATAAAAAAAGGTCACCCACTCGGGGTCGAACAAACCCATGGTTGGCTTTATAGGGACTTTCCACATATACTGTGTACTTGGTCATTCCGCGAATGCAGAAGACACTATTCTAGCTGGGAGGTCAGCCGCGAGTCCCAAAGCTCCCCCCTACGGTTCTTTGTAGAGAGTATATATTGCAACTGACCACCAGGAAGCGAGCTCTTTTTTTTTCATGGAAAAAATCCGTCCTTTGGAGGATTCGAACCCGCGACCTGGAGCCTAGAGTCGTGTCACCTGACCAACCGGCTACCCAACCGGCTACCGTGACCTATCTATTTTATTATTAGTATCTGCGCTATTTATAGTTGCCCTAGGTGTACAATTTGATAAAAAATGATAAAAGTGGAGTCGCAGAAGCCTTCCCCAGCACTCAAAGTACTTGGACGTCTACTTTAGGTTTGGAGAAACCTTCGCTGGAGATATAAAGTTCGGCGAAGCCGTTTCGCTTGAATTCTAGCCGAATTTCTAATTCTCGGCCTTTTGAAATCGGCCATCTTTTTGCGCAATATAAAATGAAGGCCTCCGGTCAAAAAGGGTAGTTTAACGTATTCCGTAATTTCTGAGAAAACGGAGTTTAATCGTTTACGGAGTAGTACAGGTAAGTACCGTAACGAATACGTAATGAAAATGGGCTCCTACCACCCGAATGCTCACTTCTTTCGCATTTACATTTCATTTACTACTTCTTGAGGAGGTAGATGTCGTTTTCAGAACGAAAGTAGATTTTTTCTTCCAAACGTTAAAGTACCCTTTTTGACCGGAGGCCTTCAAATATAATATAAATTCACTGTTTCAGTTACGTGTGAGAACAAATCGAAATTACCTGGAGAAGAAGAAATCCTTCGGAAAATGCAGTCTTCGGAATCCGATATGTCAGCCCACTTACAGAAGAACTTTAATCCTAATAAGCACATGGGGCCCAGTCCTTCCAACGACACGCCTCCGATATACGCTGTCAGGTTCGAGCACAAACTTTTCCTGAACGAATGCCTTCGATTTGGCAGTGACCCTTTCGTAACTAACGCCAATGGTCGAACAGCCTTTCATGTAGCGTGTGCTTCTTCTCGTTCGAGTCAGAGAACAGACAAAAAGAGAAAGGAACTCCTCCAAATGCTCTTAGACCAGCCCGTGAAGAAAGAATATCAACTACCGTTTATCAATGGTTCGGACCACGAGAGGAGAAATGGAATGGACAAGAGTTATGTATATCATCCGTCTGTGTGTCTGTTGGACAAGGTGTGGTGGTGGTGGTGGTGGTGTGTGTGTGTGTGTGTGTGTGTGTGTGTGTGTGTGTGTGTGTGTGTGTGTGTGTGTGTGTGTGTGCGCGCGTGTGTGTGTGTGTGTGTGATTAAAGAGAGAGAGTGTGTATGTTTATTCGTGTGTGTGTGTGTGTGAGAGAGAGAGTGTGTGTGTGTGTGTATGCTTATTTGTGTGTGTTGCATTGCCACTCTACACTTCTGGTATCATACATTCACGATTGTAGAGTTGGACCATCCAAATGGTAAACGTGTGTTTGACCGTCAAGCAAGTAGAGTGGCCCGTGTAGCCAGAGGTTCTGGTACCAGCATAAGAGAAGTGGAGGAGCTGATCAAACAGTATGGGAAGTTTGCCGAGTTAGTGAAGAAGATGGGAGGAATGAAGGGACTGTTCAAAGGTGTGTGTGTGTGTGTGTGTGTGTGTGTGTGTGTGTGTGTGTGTGTGTGTGTGTGTGTGTGTGTGATTGTGTGTGTGTGTGATTGTGTGTGTGTGTGCGTGCATGCATGTGTGTGTGTGTGTGTGTGTGTGTGTGTGTGTGTGTGTGTATGTGTGTGTGTGTGTGCGCGAATGTGTGTGTGTGTGTGTGTGTGTGTGCGCACGCGCGTGTGTGTGTGTGTGTGTGTGTGTGTGTGTGTGTGTGTGTGTGTGATTGTGTGTGTGTGCGTGCATGCATGTATGTGTGTGTGTGTGTGTATGTGTGTGTGTGTGTGTGTGTGTGTGTGCGAATGTGTGTGTGTGTGTGTGTGTGTGTGTGTGTACAGTATGTGTATATTATGTGCATTGTGTGTATCCTGCAGGTGGTGACATGGGCAGAAATGTCAATCCAGCACAGATGGCCAAACTCAACCAGCAAATGGCAAAGATGATCGACCCAAGGGTACTTCAACATGACAATATCTTTAAATTAATTCTTGTCCTGAAATTGATGAGCTGTTGTGTGAACTATTACGTGCACATAAAGCATAGGCACCACAATTCTATATCACATCATATACACATAATCATTCATTATTATTACTGTGAGTGGGTCATGTGCACACTTGTGCAATACACTGGAAGACAGTCACAAAACATTGAGGTTTTTCATCACATCCATACAACATACTGTACATTGGTTATGAGTGGTTTAGTTGAGTTGAAAAAAAAAATAAAAAAAGGTCAGCCACTCGGGGTCGAACAAACCCATGGTTGGCTTTATAGGGACTTTCCACATGTACTGTGTACTTGGTCATTCCGCGAATGCAGAAGACACTATTCTAGCTGGGAGGTCAGCCGCGAGTCCCAAAGCTCCCCCCTACGGTTCTCTGTAGAGAGTATTGCAACTGACCACCAGGAAGCGAGCTCTTTTTTTTCATGGAAAAAATCCGTCCTTTGGAGGATTCGAACCCGCGACCTGGAGCCTAGAGTCGTGTCACCTGACCAACCGGCTACCCAACCGGCTACCGTGACCTATCTATTTTATTATTAGTATCTGCGCTATTTATAGTTGCCCTAGGTGTACAATTTGATAAAAAATGATAAAAGTGGAGTCGCAGAAGCCTTCCCCAGCACTCAAAGTACTTGGACGTCTACTTTAGGTTTGGAGAAACCTTCGCTGGAGATATAAAGTTCGGCGAAGCCGTTTCGCTTGAATTCTAGCCGAATTTCTAATTCTCGGCCTTTTGAAATCGGCCATCTTTTTGCGCAATATAAAATATAATATAAATTCACTGTTTCAGTTACGTGTGAGAACAAATCGAAATTACCTGGAGAAGAAGAAATCCTTCGGAAAATGCAGTCTTCGGAATCCGATATGTCAGCCCACTTACAGAAGAACTTTAATCCTAATAAGCACATGGGGCCCAGTCCTTCCAACGACACGCCTCCGATATACGCTGTCAGGTTCGAGCACAAACTTTTCCTGAACGAATGCCTTCGATTTGGCAGTGACCCTTTCGTAACTAACGCCAATGGTCGAACAGCCTTTCATGTAGCGTGTGCTTCTTCTCGTTCGAGTCAGAGAACAGACAAAAAGAGAAAGGAACTCCTCCAAATGCTCTTAGACCAGCCCGTGAAGAAAGAATATCAACTACCGTTTATCAATGGTTCGGACCACGAGAGGAGAAATGGAATGGACAAGAGTTATGTATATCATCCGTCTGTGTGTCTGTTGGACAAGGTGTGGTGGTGGTGGTGGTGGTGTGTGTATCTGTGTGTGTGTGTGTGTGTGTGTGTGTGTGTGTGTGTGTGTGTGTGTGTGTGTGTGTGTGTGTGTGTGTGTGCGTGTGTGTGTGATTATAGAGAGAGACAGAGAGTGATGTTTATTTGTGTGTGTGTGTGTGTGAGAGAGAGTGTGTGTGTGTATGCTTATTTGTGTGTGTTGCATTGCCACTGTACACTTCCAGTATCATACATTCACGATTGTAGAGTTGGCAAAACGCCGACAATTAGGATTTGGGCTAGAATTTGAGCGCAAAGACTTCAACGAACTTTAAATCTTCACCGAAGGTTCTTCTAAACCTATTAGAGACGATCAAGTGATTCGAGTGCCAGGGGGTGGCCTATTCTCCGAATTGAACATTGAGGGCAACTTTAAATAGCGCAGATAATAACAATAAAATAGATAGGTCACGGTGGCGGGGTGGTCGGGTGACACGATTCTAGGCTCCAGGTTGCGGGTTCGAATCCTCAATAGGACAGTTTTTTCTCTGAAAAAAAATAGCTCACTTCCTGGTGGTCAGTCACAATACTCTCTACAAAGAACCGTAGGGGGGAGCTTTGGGACTCGCGGCTGACCTCCCAGCTAGAATAGTGTCTTCTACATTCGTGGAATGACGCAAGTACACAGTCTCTGTGGAAAGTCCATGTAAAACTCTACATATATAGGTGTCTTTTGACCCTGAGTGGGTGACTTTTTTATTAATTACAAATCCGACAATTTCTTCATTTCATTAATGTGATCATAATACAGTATTTTGATACTTGAACAAATTATGGACAATATAAGGTTGGAAAGAGTGAAAGCTATTGCTACACCCACGTACTACCGTTTTAACTAATATTTATTATGTAATTATTCGTTTACAGAGTATCTATGGCCTAAATAAGTATACCCAACTTAACCTAAGTGACAGTCGATTAGAACAGAGGGAATGGGTATTTCCTGTGAATGTGTAAAAGGGGTGGGTCCTGTATTGATGTTAAGGCATTAAAATCAAGATGCTGATTGTCCCACATGTAGTTGAATTTGACGTTTTACAATCTATTGCACCAAATCTGCAGCCACATATGGCATCATAAGTATATCTCAACTGGACTATGCGTAAATGGACCCGCTTGGAGTCATTTGAAGAACGCGTAGATCGCTTCAACCATCCAAACCGATCGAGTCCGAACGATCTATAGTGGTAGGAAAATTCGTCATTTATGTGGCTCAAAAAATAGAACCAAATATACACTAGTCTTACTTTAAACTTAGAACTAATTATTACTGTATTGGAATAACTGCACAAAACTGCAGGAACTGTGAAATCTTACTCAAACTTCACAAATTTCTAAGTAAAAGAATACGTTGCTACGTACGTGCTTCACAACTACTTGCGGGCAATCACATGAGGAAACTAAGTTTCCATTGTGAAACAACCGTGTGTGTTCTCTGATAAAAATGGTCGCCATCTTGGTTAATTTGGTCTGACCATAGACTCTCTATACTACGTTACGTAGTATAGAGAGTCAATGGTTTGACTACACGAGACTAATGGTATTCTGCTTCCCATCACAACAAAGAGGGTATTTGTGCCACTAAATTAATGGTATAAAGTGGATTCAATATCTAATTATTGACACTGACCTGGAGTCCACATATTATCTCTCAGTGAATGCATTATGGGATCTCAGTAAACAATCGAAATTCCTGAACTGCAATTCACATGCTCATGAGTCTTTGTCGGAGAATTAGTGTGATCCTTCAGAAATACACCTGTGTTTGTGTGTTGGTACATGTGAAGTTGCCTAATTGGATTATCCTATAACTTTAGCTAATACAATGACATTTTATGTCTGTATGTATGTAGATATTATGTCTTTGATATGTATGTATTGACACCAGCTTTTGAACTCGAATTCTGTGAACAATAAAACATTGTTCCTGAAGTGTAATTAACCAGTACATGATAGCAATGAACTCAAATGATCAAATGAAATGTATATGCAATAATCCGATACTGCAGTAAGCAATACTGAAGCAGTTCTACTAGGAAGTTCACATAAACAACCATATTGGATATACATTAGAATGAACATATTATGTATCACATTAATTAGCTTTAGAAGTCCCCAATCAGATGACTACAGAATTTAGCATTGAACCGGCAAAACAGTGAACACCACTGAAGATGAGCTTAAAGGAAGCCCAAATTTGCCCATTTCATTTGTGTTCCCCTATTTAGCCTGTGTTCACCTGTATTGTTGCATTGTAAGTGTTGTCCAGAAACATCGTCAATGTCCGTTTTGTTATATGCTATGAATATAAGAATAGCATTCAAGCTTATATACCCGTGGGCAGCAAAACAGTAAACCTCACAAAAAATGATATAGTACTTTGACAATTTTCCAAGTATACTGTACCAAAATCATACAATTAACATGGCGCATGAACTTTTATCTGATTGTTACCATCATAATATTATTATGTCTGGTGTGTGACAATGGGATGCATTTGGATATTTGGGGTAATGTTTTAACCATGGGATTTATATTTCTTCATGAGATTTACTTGGGTCTACAGGCTGGTGTGTTACCATGAAAATTGTCAGGTACACGAGGGTGCATGTGACTAGTGTATGTGCTGTTTGTCAACTTCTTGTCATTTTCTCTTCTACATCTTGTGTGCTTTAATGAAACTCATGCATTGTTCAGAAATCTTAGGAGGAGTTACCATCGTAGTGACTACAAACAGAGGCTTCATGATCACCTCTTCTTTCACTATTACTGTCACTCGTGGTGATCCAGGTTAGTTCCGTTATCTGTAATAGTCCCTGTAACTTGGAAATGTGGTCTTTCCCATATCTTTGTAGAGTTAGGTGTGGATGATGAAGTGCAAGGCATGCCTGTACATTCAGTCCTGCATGGAAATAACATGTGCCACATTTTCTGACGATGTACAGAACTGAATGAATTGGTCTCTCTGGTATTACAAGTTGTTGATGACGAAGGAATTATACAAGTTGGAGGCTGTCCACAAAGAACCACAGTTTTTGACATCATTATAATATGACATCCACAGTAGTGTGGCAAAGTTAACAGTTGCATTAATTGAATGCATGAGTGTACTCTCAATGCAGGCCAATATAATAGCAAGCAGCTAAAGTACTGATCAAAGGTACTTTACAATATACGTAATTTCAAGCCTAACATACTAGAGAGGGTTGGCCAGTACACAAAACAAGTATTCATAATGATTAGCTCTTCATAAAGTGATAGTCTGTTGAATACACAAAAATAGAATATGGCGAATACACACACAAGTACTCAATATACACAATAAAAAGACCCATATATTTATATACATACAACACACATATTGTATACAAGTGAATACACATGCAACCTTTACAATCAGCTGAGTTTGTTTGCCCATTTAAATTTAATTTGCAAGAAATTCCTCATGGCAAATGTTACAATGGCAAGCAATGAAATTTATTAACTACTGTCATAGGCGTAGCAGCCCTCCAGACAATGGTCAGGCAGGATTGTTGCAGAACTGTATTCAAAGTAATATTTCGTCTGATAGATAATATCAATATATTATAATATGTGCTCCTACGCATAGCCGCAACAATGAATTTATATTGCGAAAAGAAAGATGGCCGATTTCGAACGCCAGCAATTAGAAATTCGGCTAGAATTCGTGCGATGAAGCTCTGCTGAACGTAATAACTTCAGCGAAGGTTCTTCCAAACCTAAAGAAGACGCCCAAATCATTTTAGTGCGGGGATCGGCAGCCCCAGTTTTTGAACTCGAATTACTTTTGTTGTCCATCTTGGAATTATTGGTCCGGCAATCGCCGCCTTGCCTGACCCGTTACTACGCCTATGACTGTCAGTCACCATGTAGTCTGTAGCACCTCCTGATCAGAGAATTGTGCAATCAGCATCATGTAAAAAGATCATATACATTAAATTATGTAAATGTTATCAGACTGAGTGTTAATAACTTCTGATAATATGAGACCCTAACTATGGTGACCAGTAATAAAGGTTTCAATTAAGTGGTGGTCCCCACAGGATCTGTAGCAATTCAAGAGTGCATGGCCTACGTAATGCTTCTTATGATAATAATAATATATTAAAATCTTGTTGGGAAACTGGGGATGTTGTGGTGACCAGCAAATGACATTAGGAAATAATATTATGGAGGCCATGATGATTAGCAAATACAGTTTACTTTATTGCAGGTCACCAGCTGAGATATCTGCATGTCGGACATCCAAAGTGGTGTATATACAAGATATCATTATAGCAGTATATTATTTAACTAATACACGGGTTTCAGTAAGATGTGTGTATATAGCACCTTGAAATGTTTAATATGATAGATGAATACAATGCATTAATCTCTTCCATTGAGAATTTAGAGCTATGGTGAGCAGTGATTAGATTAACACTGTTTAGATACTGCTGTTACCTCAAGTTTTAAATCACCTCAAAAGTGGGATACACGTAGAGATAATATTATTCAGCATAAAATGTAACAGTTTCTATATTTCATTGGGATGCTGCACAGGCTGTGGTGAGCATCAATAAAAATTGAATTTATTGTTCATAACCATAAGGGCTGTAGTACCTCTGAAGTGATATGTATACATTTAAAGGTGATATGATAATTTCAATTTTATTCTTGTAAAATATTATCAGTAGAAGTAACAGGGAATTATGCCATGAAACTAATATTCAATTCCTTGCTATTAGTGACAATTACTGTAAAATTATCTGCAATATTTAATTTAAATTGATAATGATATTATTATTATTATACCAGATCTTGATTTTAGTATAATATTGAAATAATAAAGTTAATAATGATAATAGATTCAGAGATTTGGAGCCATATCCATGGATATTATGCTATATTGTAATAATTATTTCGTAAAATAATATAATAATGGGATAATTGTGAGTAAACTATAATTGGATTCATTTGTGTAATCCCTCCAGTGAGCTATGAGTAACAGTTATGTTATGAAAATAAAGAAATTTCTGTTAATTATGATTATAAAACCAATATTGTAGTTAACAATATGAATAATAAAATGCATAATGATATAGAATTCATTCTATTGCCTAAGGTGATAATTCTTAAAGATTCTTTTAGATACTGGAGTGTGTTCTGTAGGTACTCACTATTATGGGAGTACACACTGATATGGGACATTCAATCCATTCAGATAAGATGTTCCGATGACACAGTCAGCGGCCTGAATCTGAATGTGTTGGTATGTCTGTCCCTTGTACCAGTTTTTGATCACAACTGTTGGATGGCGAGGATCATAGACCTCACAAAAATCAACATCATCTGGTTCTGCTTCCGGGTCGTAATAATAGGCAGGAACTTCTGTTATTTGTCCAGGGAACCTCCTTATAGTCTGAGGAGTCAGTTTGTACATTCTAAGACTGGCCGGAGGTGGATTGGTGGAGCAAGCATCAAAGGTCGAGGGACTCAAGTAATTGAGCTTGAACATGGTAGTTGAAATGTGACGTATAATGAGATCGTCCCCACTTTTGTCATATCTGAGATTCTTAGCATCCGTTCCTGACAGGTCAATGGTATCCAACATGTTGTCTTTGGCCTCATTGTCAATTACCTTTGTTCCTTGTGCATCGATCAAATCATATCGATCAGCACCTTCTCCACCAACAAGTATATCATAGCCATCATATGCAACAAATAGATCATTGCCACCTTTCCCTTTTAAGACATTGTCTTCAAATCCTGCACTGGTCATTTTGTCATCATAAGGAGTTCCGTAGACATTTTCAACCCCTCCAACTGTGTCTGTGCCATAGGCATGAATGCAAACTTCGTTATTCAAGTCAATGTCTATTCCAACTTGTTCCACAGGGTCCCCATTGTAGATAACAGTGTCATCCCCATCTCCACCATGTATCCAGTTGTCACCACCACCTGGGACTAGGATGTCATCCCCGTAAGATGCAGACATATAGTCCTTATCTTTTCCTCCAATTAGAGTGTCATTGCCTTCACCTCCAAAAAAACTGGTCTCCCCACTTCCTCCTTTCAGTACATCATTGCCAGCTCTACCTGAAAGATTATCATAAAGATTCCCTCCAATAAGAGTATTGTCTAAGGAATTACCATTACAAACATTTTTGAAATCCTTAATTCCATAGTATGTTCTCACATGTGAAAAATCAAGATTTGTGGGATCACTCTCAAGATCATTGTAATTGAATAAAGGTAGGAAATTAGGGTCCGTACCTATTCTGTTGATTACAATCACTACTGGTGAGTAGTCATTAGAAGGTGGTAGTGTGAAGATATAGCCATCACCAGATGTAACACTGAGATGCTGGACATTTGTATTTGAAATATAGTCCACTATGCGAACACTCAAATCATCATCAGCAGAATCACGCAAAGTAATGCTGCGCCCATCGTTGGTGACCTGGATGTCTGTGAAAGGGATCTGGAAGAGTAGGGAATCGGCAACATTGTCTTCTGCTTCATTGTGGAGGATGAAATCTCCATAGTGTTTCTTCAGGACATATGTGTCACTTCCTCCATTACCTCGAAGGGTCCCACCTCCTTCTCTGGGATCGATATAGTTGTCCAAATCATTTCCAGTGATGTCATCACTCTGTGGAGAGCCAATGATACGTTTGACTGTTGAAAATTCTCTTTGAGTGGCATCAATTGATGTTCCTTCTGTTGACTTTGATTTGTCAATCATGAGAGCAGTTTTGGCAGAGCTCCTCTTATCAGTAGGCAGACTAAATGATACCCCATCCATTGATTTCACTGTCAAATGCTGGTAGTTTTCACCCTCAAACCATCTAATAATCCTTGCCTTCATGTTACTGGTTGTGGTTGATGAAACCAGTAGATCATTCCCTTCTATACTTAGACTAATACTGTTATAATTTTCACCAAATAACAACAAGTCATCCACTTTATCACTGGCAACATTTTCAATGTCATCGGTGCCTGTTCCCACCAAATTACCATCCTCTAATGCCTTCTTGACCACGTAAAGATCACTTCCTAGTCCTCCTCTCATGCGATCATTTCCTTTGTCACCATTGAGGTAATTATTCTTGTCATTGCCTATTATGTGGTCATCTCCATCCGAACCAGACACACTTGAAATTTGTTGGTAGATATCTGAAGTTGTCAAGTCAACTGGCTGAGGAGTGCTGGAGGTAACATCCAACACGGTTGGATGAAGGCTAACACTATCATTCTCAGTTCTGATCTCCAACATGATGTTGTCTCTAGTGTAAATGATGGCATGGTCATTGTCAAAAGCAAACCACGTCAAAACATCAAGCATATATTCACCAGCTGTTATCCTTAAATCAGTTCCATATTTGCTGACACTAATTTCATGAGCTTCAAAGGCCTGTAGTACAATAGTGTCCAACACATTAACAGGACCACCTAAGTCTATAAGATCCACTCCATGGCTTCGTTTCATGACGAAGGTATCAGCACCTCCTCGACCACCAATTATTTGATCACCAGGTCCATCAGCATCAGTCACAATGATGTTATCCTGATCATTTCCCCAAAGATTATCACTATAATCTGATCCAATGATATTGACAACAGTCGGATGGTCTTCTGTTAAACGAAATGTATTGATTGCCTCTGCACTGTCTGCATAATTTATAGTATCACCCACAGCAGTGACAGTCCCAGCTTCTTCGTTGTATTCAATTCTGTAGGTAAGAAAATCCAGACTTCCAATTTTGAAAGCTGCATGTTGATATTTGGGACCATTGAACCAATTGCGCACAGTAACCTTAAACTTAGTACCAGATGAGATGTATAAGTCACTGTGTACCTTCTGAATGTTGAGTTGATCTAATTCTTGAGGGAATTTGAAATAATCCACTGAACCATCACTTGCAAAGTTATCGATGGAAGCGTGTGTGGATTCTTCATCAAAAATGTAAAGGTCAGAACCATCCCCTCCCTGTGCATCGGTTCGCTGTGGTCCGAGATAGAAGGAGTCATCACCACCTCTACCTTGAATACTGTAATGATAGTCTTCTATATCAAAGCTTATTCCTGATGGCAGTTTCTGAATTGCTGTAAAGACATTGTTATCACTGTTACCAATGTATGTCCCATGCAGGGTAGTACGATCTTCAGGTAATCCACTGATGATATTGCGCTCATCAACAGGAATGACCCACAACACCTTGACATCCTTTTTCTGATATTGAACACTGTGAGATTCCCCAATCCCCATTACTATATCGGTGACAGTAGCACTGAATGTGATTGTCTTATCAAACGGTACTTCTTGTCCAGCACTATTGGTGGTCTTCATATGCAAGTGACCTGATCTCCCTCCTTCATACAAAGTGAATACAATGTCACCTCCATTCCAGGATGTAGCTCCATTGGCAAAATTAATAGTTGCGTGATCTCCCTGACATTTGGTTACATGGAAGTAGTTGTGGAAATTGGAAATTTGTTTCAAGAATTCTTGATTATCCTGATATTGTGACTCAAGCTTCCTAATTTTACCAGCTGCACTGAAGATTCCTCCTGTGATAGTGTCTGCTATGTCTATAATAGCTTCACCAATCCCCTTGAGTACAGCAACAATCTTGTCACCAACACTGGCTCCCGGTGGCAAAGAATCTAGCTCCTTCTTTATGTCAGCATAAAAGGTATCTATTCCAAGTCTTATTATGCTCAAAGCAATGACAAATGGCTCAGCCTCCAGTCCAAACAGTCCAAGCACAGTAATGAGGGTGTCCAGCCCTGCATCCACATATCCAATAACGGTGTGTTGCTGCAAATCCTCGTAAATGTTGTAGAGACCGAATGCTGTGCCAACTACAGGAATGTCTTCAAAAAGCTCCCCAACTTCCCCTATGGTCGAAAGTGCTTCTCCCCCTTCTCTGGCCATCAGTTCTCCTGCATCTTCTCCAATTGCAGTCTCTATGCTCTCACTCACTCGCCCCACATTCCTGTTGGCTATTTTACCCAACGCCTTGCTAGCAGCTTTGTAAATCTTCTGGTTCACTCCTGTCAACTCGCCTATACCGTGTAAAGTTTGTGACAGGCTTATTGATCCCTTTGCGATTTCTCCTTTCTCAAATGCATCCACTGTTCCTTTTATTCCCATGACTGCACCATATATGGCTAAGCCTCTACCGATCTTCGACCCCACTCCTCCTTCACTCTGTAGTTCAGTAGCTTGTTCATGCATTTCATCCATCAATTCTTTAGATGACAGCTTGGATTCATCGATTTCTGTTTCCATAGTTTCCCTCTCAGATGGATTTTCCTTGTCATACACTTCATAAGTGACACGATTGTTCTCTATTTCTACTGTCTCCTCATCCACTTCATAATCCTTCCCTAGACGTGCCTCTCTAGATGATACATCCTGGTGAATCTCTTCGCTGATGTACAGTTGGTCATGTAACAAGGCCTGTGATGCTCTCAAAGATACACTTCGGACCTCTGATTCGGTAAATTGGTTAACTTCATTTTGAGCACTTTCAATTTCTGGTACATCCACCTCCCTTGCATCCCATGGTTCTTCTGAGCCAAGCTTTCCAGCAACATGTGAAAGTGTTGATGATTCCTGAGGAGTAATGAGCCCTGATCCTAAACCTGGGTCTGTGTCCATAACTTTTAACAGGGATTCTTTGAGTTTAGCAATATGAGCTTGCTTACTACTTTTTGGGCCTTTTGTACTGGTGGAAGTGGAACTATCATATCTTTGAAGTCCTTGGATTGTATCGTGAAAATCTGCTGCCAGCCAATCCTGCACCACTCTGCCAAACAGTCTTTTCATCTTTTGAATTTTGGCAGGATCCCACTCAGTTTTGTCATAAACATCACGTAGTCCACTGTGTTTTGCAGGACCAGCCCCTCCACGCCCCATGGGATTGTTCTCAAAAAATAACTGTCTGGTAAAATCCTCTATTGGCATGTTGTGATATAAATCCATTATCAATTTGTTGGTTACATGAGCACGCCAATCCCGAATTGGTTCACAAAGGAACAAAGCTAGACCTGCTTCAGCATTATAGGCTGAAGCTTCATTTAGACCTATTCTTCTGTGATTGCCAGATGCAAAATTTATAGCATCTGGAAAAAATTTTTCGTCTGTGTGTCTCTGTATATGATTATATCTTCCCGTTTTTATGTCTGGAATATCTACTGCTGTATTTTTGTAAGGGGCAAGATTGTGGTTTTCAGAGGTAACTAATCCAACCAGATCTGTGTAGAAAGGCTTCATTTTGTAGACACTACCACCTTTTACAGCTTGTACTTTTAATTGGAGAATCCAATCACCATACCGATAGTGAGCATATTCCTCTGTAGGCCCAAACTGAAATCGTTCTTCTCCCCAATGCTTCACTTCCAATGAGAGATCTTCAAAGCTACCTATTTCTATAACATCCAACACTTTTGTGGTCCCATCTACCATTTTGACTTTTCGCTTGTTTACTGGAGCTCTTTTTTTTAAGGGTAAATTATCAAAATAGTCACTTGTGGTTTCAGTGAGTAGGTCAAACAGTCCTTCAGTTTTCAGGGTGTAGTGTTTATTTGTAGAGGTGTCTTCTGTAGTGATTTCATTTTTACCAACTTTAAAGCCAGTTTTCAATGCAACTGGAGGACTATAGTCATCTCCAGTGAGATGGTTTAAAACTTCAGTATCAGCATTCCCAGAAGAATCCAGAGACACTATTGTTTTTCTCAATTGACCTTCCGATGTCCTCCAAAGTAATCCCTTTGGTGTCTCCTCACCATACACCTTTCTTCCAGTTGAGTCCACTCCCACAATTCCATTTCGAACACTCAACTCTGTTGTAAGAGAATGCGTGCCATGAAGTGTTTCAATTAGTTTTGATGGATACTCATCTCCCATGAATTGCTGCTGTCCAGTTGGAAGTTGTTCCCAGTCTCCAATGTTACAACCAACCAAACTGATGCGCTCAATTTTGTTGGAGCCTGTCTTTCTTGGTACTTGTGACAAAGCTTCCGCTAGGTGATCATACTTCAGTCCTCCCAGAGTTGTTACTCCACTTGTTGCATCCCTTTGACCATGTCCAATCACCTGTATTCTGCTCTTACTTGCTGGAAGTGGATCTATTGTTGGATGCACTGTGTCTTCCACGTAAAGTTTTGTAGATGAATCATATTCCATTTTCTTCCAGGATCCACCTTGAGTGGGGTCAGTTGGATTTTTAGGGAACCATTTGATCACTTGGTAAGGTAACTTTTTATTCTTCCCAGAGAGATAGTAAGCAGACTCATCCAGAACTGCGCCATCTCCAACGATTGCTACGATTTGTTGTTTGTACTGAGTTGTTGAGACTAGTGTGATCCAGTACACAGTCACAAGGATGATCAATTGAAAAATGATTGCCATCCTTTTATGTTGGGTGATGAAACACCTGCAGGGAGAAAGGTATATATCTTACATACAGAATTATAACATAATATTATTATAATATTATATTGTATATGCACATATTCTTGTGCTTCCTGAGAGATTGGGAAATATTACCCAAGCCAATTGTTCTACACAACACAAGCAGATTCTGATCACAACCGCAGCTGATTATGAACCTTAGGATTATTTCAATTGTTTGTTTGTTTCCCAAGTACAGTGAACATGTTTTCATGTTGAGGGATGCAAACATACACGTTGAGAAAGAAACGTCTGAAGTGTAGTAATTCTTGAGTCAGATTTGCACTTCATGTAGATATCGGACATTACACAGTGTACTAATCATAATTGTCTAAAAATTATACTGCTGCGATCATTGCTAGCGCTATGCATGACAGCAAATGCACTCCAACAAGATTGTTATTACAACACTTAATACGGAAATCACTCTTACAACTCAACTCAAGTTAAGTACATGACAGCACAAATGGTATGGTACAAGGGGGCTGTGCTTTAGGCTGCACAATTAAATGTACAATAAGTAGGACATGCTAAAACAAATAATTTTACACTACAATAATTAAACACACACACACACACACACACACACACACACACACACACACACACACACACACACAAACACACATACACACACACACACACGCACACACACACAAAGACACACACACGCATGCATTGTTTCCTATTATATATTGATCAAAGGCATGTTCATACTCCCAAGGCCAGATAACCTTATTGTGTCTTCCTTTCCTGGTGAGCTCTATCGGGAAAGCAGCTGCATCAGCAATATTAGGTAGAAATCCAACCGAGTAACAATCTGGCATCTTTCTTGGTTACTGGTCTCTTGGAAAAGATCTGATCATGGAAAATTTCTAACCAGTAGTATCTTTCCGGTATGCAATCTTTGGTCTTTGTATTCCTGAGATGACCTCCCAAGGGATTTTTGTGCACTAGATTTAACAGTATAATATCTTGATATCTACATAGTATTACCAGTTGCTTACATTAAAGCACATCTTCTGTGTTAGTCCCATGTGGTCTCCATACTCAATAGAATGATCTTGTTCGATAAATCAAGCCTGGTCTTGTACCTTACCCGCTCCTTAAGCTGTGACAGTCCTAACCGTGCCCAGGTAAGGATTACACTGCTGCTCTGCTTGAAAGTCTCCATCCACCGAAGCACCTTAGCTGTTGGGCTTCTCTTCTCATTAGTTCCAGATACCTCCCTGTCTCCTTCAATGCACTTCTCGCAGGTCCTCGCTACCGCTCTTGTACCTTCTGAACTAATACCTTTGCATGACAACATGTATTCTTGCTCTGCCATTCACTACAAACTTGTAGGTTTCCTATTCCTCATCCACAGTGCTAGCATCTCTGGAACTAACTGATAAAGTTGCATTGCTATCATTATGTCTTCCGCTAACATTTCATGCTTGTTCACTCATCGGCAGTAGTTCTCTTGCAACATGTCATTAACTCACGATGCATTTCCCCATGCAGCTTCCTGCTGTCATTCCAGAATTTCCGACATCAACTTGCATATTGTACGAAATAAATGGCGCCCCTCACTTTTTGTAAGCATATGCTTCCTCCGTTGGGACTTAATCTTGTGTAGCCAGTCCTTTTTCTGATCACTTCCTCATTTGGAAGCTGGACAAAGGGTCTGGTGCAAAACGCTGCTACTAAGTTGAAGGCCTACTGCAAAATACCAAAAATAAGGGACATTACAAAACCTGTGGGGAGTATGATGAAAACGTCTTCACTCTCCATAAAATTTCTGATGGCCTTGTATTGTTGAGGCTTCAAAGCTTCAAACCCCAGGTGTCTGCATGCTCTAGCTATAGCCTTGTCCAACAACATGATATAACGTTATCACAGTAGCCAGCCATTGATTATACAGCATGATCTATGTGATATTCAGTTTTGATCACTTCAAAACAATTAATCAGCAACACTGTCGTCCACTTCTCCTGATTCCTAACAACGTTCCCAATACAATTTACTAGTGATTTCCACTGATTTTGCAACGCTATAACCCTGAATTCGACAAATGTAGTATTATTTCCAAATGCCTTAACAATGTGTTACTGCTGGATGTAATAGCAAAGCTGAGGTGGAGATTAGCTTTCATATAGTCCCAAACTTCTGTTATTCCATTGCCTGGCTGTTTGAAAAAAAGGATGTTTCTCCCTCTGATTATCAAAATTAAAACCTCCAATGCTATTCAGCACAAACGTCCTCAATTACCAAACATCACACACGTATGATTCAATTCATAGAGATGATGTTTTAAACGCATTTATATCAATGTAGTAAATATAAGCCATATCACAATATTACAATATACAGCTCAAAATTAGAATATAAAACCAACATACTGTCAGATGGGAATTAAATTTTAATCAAACTAGCAGCACATGATGATAACACTACTTGAATTTCTTTCCAGTATTCCCAGCACCATCTTGCCAGATGCCAGTGAGCCATGTAACATTGTGTCCAGGTATGATAAACTACAGATTTGAATGAAATCCACACATCCACATGCGAGTGAGTAAGGTGAAGGTAATAAAATCGTACGTATAGGTCCATTGGTTCCACTGTTTCTGCGATACTGTTGGTCCATTTGCGAGGCGACTGTTTGCAGCACCCATCTGTCCATGCAAACTGATCTGAACCCCTCATGATCTATGACACAGTATTCTGAACAACCAATTCTCTTAGTTTTCCTTCTGCCTCGGGAATCTCCTGACAGCATACACTCTCGCTAACAGTTGGCATACATTCGCACTGGCCACGTAATAATAATTATACCGTTTTCAGTTATAAACGAGAGCAGTGACCAAAATAACGCTCCACAATTCGTGCGCATACCAGGTAGTGTTAGCCAGTCTTTAAATCGCTTCTCCTTGGTCCTCTTCCAAGGCACTTTATGACCCCGATTGGTCAATTGCCGCGACGTTCTCGAACAGATAAGACTCCATCTCAAGAGCTGCTAGAAGACTAAAATCATTTTCTTCGTCCTCAATCGAATCACCTTTCTCGTCAGGAGTATTCATTTCGCCTTCGTTGTTGTAAGAAAGGCCATTAGAGTCGCTAAACTCGTTCTCTGAAAGGACTGCGGACATCTACCGTTCCTCTTATGACGTCACGAAATGTGGACGATATGACGTAATACGGCGTAATCGGTTCCTATACCCTCGATTGCTTCCCGCCCAGATGACAGGAGCGAATTTGAACTTCACCATTGGTGTTTTCCAACTATAAGGGGTAGTTTCACGCTAACTTCTTTTTTATGTCAGTGGCCCTTTAAGACTGCTTACCGATCCCATTGCTCTTTGATGTTGTCGCAAAAGTTACATCAGAGGTGTCGATTCTTCGGACTGCCTACATAACTTCGCTAGACATAATTTTAACGTTTTAACGAGTAAAGGTCTAGATCTTTCGTAGATATCCCACTGCTGCCACCCATTGTCCCAAAGTTATGCTACTGCATGCGGTCGTGGCTAGGTGTGCTGGCAAATGTACTCCAGCAAGATTGTTACATGCAGCAAATACATCATCAACTTAACACAGAATCACTATTACAATACAGCTCAAGTAAAAGCACATCACACAGTCAAGAACATGACCATACAACACAAAAGGGTATGGTACAGAGGTCTACGCAGTACAATAATTAAACACACACTTAACTTCACAGGGGCATATTACAATAAATCTAATAATAACAAGGTATTAGGTTACAGACAGTCCTCGCACATAAGGCTAAGCTCTATCACAGGTCTACAGTACATTGTCACAATAACACTGTATAGGATCAAATTTTCACTATAATTGAAATGGCTGGTTTATCTTTTAAATTACTTACCAATAGATTTCCACTTGTGTTGGATTGATCCCAGTTAAGAATATACCAGAACTTTAATTTCAGCTGAAAAACTCACCAGTAGGGCTGAAATCTGTTCAACAGAATGATTCCAAGCACTCTGCAGCGAGTATATATAACCTTTCTCGTTGACTTTGATACTCAATGGAACTGTACTATACTATACTAATTTTCACATTTAATAATGTTTTAAGTATTAGGTGTATGAAATTATGCATTGATTTACGTATTATTGCTATTGTGAATATTACAGTATTATGGGATAGTGGGCTGAGCCAAAAGGAACAGACTTGTGGTCAATCATGTCTTGTTCACATTTCACTACTCCCTCGGTCTAATGGAGAGTCCTGGTGGAGAATGGTACATTTCTTAGACCAGAACTGCCTCAATTAACCTAGTCTGTGCTCCTAATAGGTGAAGTAGGATATGTTCCCTTCGGCATCAATTGTGTCTGTTTGTATATATGTGTGTATGCTGTGTATATATGTGCAGATGCATGTGTGTGTTTTTATACAAGAACATATGTTTACATTATGTGTATGTTTGTCAAACCTGTCTGTGTATGTGTGTGTGTGTAGAATAATTAACAGAATACTGGAATTGGCCTTGTGGAATTGCTCATATTTACCAGTCACTCATTCCAAAAATGAGGGTCATGTGCTGTACTGGTGCATGTACTTGGTGTACTTAGTTCAGAGCTGCAAAAAGCTAATTAACCAGGAAGTGCTTTTAAATTAGCATATTAAAATAAAACTTATGTGGATAAAGGAGGGTGTGTCGTGTGTTTGTATGCATATAGTGTGTGTGTGTGTGTGTGTGTGTGTGTGTGTGTGTGTGTGTGTGTGTGTGTGTGTGTGTCTGTGTGTGTGTGTGTGTTTGTGTGTGAGGTGTGTGTGTGTGTGTCTTTGTGTGTGTGTGTGTGTGTCTTTGTGTGTGTGTGTGTGTGTGTGTGTGTGTGTGTGTGTGTGTGTGTGTGTGTGTGTGTGTGTGTGTGCGTAATGTTTGTGTATGTGTTTGTGTAAGTGATGATGTGTTTATACAGTCAATTATACACAATTCCTGTATAATTTCAATACTATGGAATAGTGGGCTGAGTCAGCACAAACAGACGTCTGGTTGATCATGTCTTGTTCACATTTCACTACTCCCTTGGTCTAATGGAGAATCCTGGTGGAGAATGGTACAATTTCTTAGACCAGAACTGCTTCAATTAACCTAGTCTGTACTCGAAATAAGTGTTAGGAAATGTTCCCTTTGGCATCAATTGTGTCTGTTTGAATGCTGTGTGTTCGTGCAGATGCATGCATCTGTGCACATTTATGTGTTTTAAAAATGGCTTATGTGTATACATAATCTGTGCTTGTCTCAAGTGTGTACCATACAGTGCATCAATATTATGGAATAGAAGGTTGAGTCGGGATGAACATGCTTGTGGTTGATCATGTGTATGTGCGAGATGTGCTTGCATGCATCTGTGTATGTGTGCATGCAGTGTGTATGTGTGCATGTGTGTAGATGTGTACATGTGTGGGTATATGGGTGCATGTTGTTTGTGCACAATATATGCACAATATGTAGCCATACACTATTGTACTGCAGTGAAATGTCAATTTCCATAGTATGTACGTATATGTATGTAATTGTGCACAATCAGGATATTATATTTCATTTCATGTCATAATTAAATTTTAAGAAACGATTAGTTATAAAATCAAATCAAAACTTTGATATGAGTAGACTTAACTTAATTAGACTGAACTTGATTACTACGTGCATGTAACAGTGAATAAATGAATGATATAAAACTGATTTAATGTATGTCTTATAATTGTGTTCTACCTAATCTAACAGTGATTGATTTATCAATAATCTGGGTTTCCCAATATTCCAACAGGACTCTCAACCCATATCAATACTGGTAATCCATTCGGTAACTAAAAAAGATTTGTTCGTTGTATGTTGTCGTAGAGCAATGAGGCAAAAACCTCCCACCGCAAGTTTCCTTCGTCTCAGTGTTGGAACGAGTAATGGGATCACTGCAAGAGGTGAGAATTTCAACACGATGCTTTACAGTCATTTCATCATCTGGATTCAAGGCCGGATCAGAGTCCCAAACTTGAATTTCAAAATGCGTCCAATCGCCATGTCCAAAAGAAAGGTCTGTACTCCATACCGGGTTGAGAGTTTCCGATTTTACGGCGGTTTCCTTGAGTGGAGAAATAGGAACGCGAATGTCAGGGAACGATCTGCCCAGAACAGGAGGAAACGACACAGTTGTAAAGCCATAAGCTGTGACTTTTACAAAAGGATCTGCTGTAGAAAAGGGCTCGTCGGTGTTCTTTAGGTTGGTTGCTTTGACAACATTGACCACCAGCGGGCCTGAAACATAGTCGGTTACTCTCCCCTCAATCGATGACAGGGCAAAAACCCCGAAAGCGAGGATCAACCACATCTACGCAGAAATAAAAGTACATGATCGATTCCAATGATATAATAATATTATATTAAAGTTACGTGGATTTGAACACGACTGTGCGCCATACAGACAATTGATATAATTGTATCGAATAATTGAAAATGTGCTAAACTGAGTCTTGTATAATAATTATACCTTTTTCCAAGTTGAACTTGAGCTTCACTTTATATAGATCTCAAATCTATCCTCGCTCGTTGTGACTTTCTTTCTGTACAGTACGTAATGTTATCCTAGCCTACCTCTAGGCTATATAGCTATTTGCATGCATGGGTGAGTCTAAGCGAGCTTCACAGTTCCGAGTCGGTCGCCGTGGGCCAGCTGCAGCCCGGCTACATGCACTTCCGGTGTCACAGTGAATTTGACCTTCCCGATTTTGATTATACAGCTACCCCTTAGCGATAATCGCGTCTCCGAGTTCGTATCACTGAGTGAATCGTGCATCGCCCAAAACTGACCTCGAACCACAGTGATACATGAATGGAGAATCTACTTCCTGCAAAAATGCTAGAAGCGGGCTATACAAATTATTCAGTGCCACTTAGCCTTCGATAAGCGTCTGTAGGAGTAATTGCGCAATGATATTGCTTGAATAAAATGGCCACTTTTGGAGTTGGTGAGTTGTTGACTCGTTGGAACATAGACTCTAGTTTTTTTTCCATGGAATTAGACCATAATTAAACTTGAAGTTTTTAGAAACACACTCGAACATCCCAGTGGTAGGTCGAGACAATTTGATATTCGTTGATTTTAACGCGGGCATATTTCTCGATCGGAAATCACCAACCCTAGCCGTGAGCTACCATATCATCGGTTAGATAGTAGCACTAGACATACGTGTATTCAGGGGCAACTTCTTTCACTACGATTATTTTAAATTATGCTCTACTGTCAAGTGTACCACCACCAAAGGTTACAAAGTGAAGTGGGACGCTATCAAATCTAAACACCGTTTCACATAGTCCGGCCCGCTAAAAATATGGTTATTATAATTTAATTACGTGCGTTCTACAACATTGAACATACATCTGCACTACAGGGAAACAATTTGCTTGCAAACTGAAGAATTGTGTGTTGGACTAGTATTTGTATTGACCATACTTTCCCATATCCATAATATGTACACATGTGCACACACAAATATGCACACACACACACACACACACACACACACACACACACACACACACACACACACACACACACACACAATAATTTTCTTCAATTCTGCAATTCATTTCAACAATTAAACTGCATCAATGAATGAAATTATCTAAAGAGTTCACAACTGTTGGAATATTATGTCCATGTACATGCATGTGGTGAACAGGAATGTTTGGCAAATAGGGCACTGGCAGATTAACAGTAATTCCTTATATGAATGTGTTGCATGTGCATGTTCACATATATACATGTTATGTTTCAAAGTGTTGTTATACTGTTTGTGTATTTGTCTAGTATATACGTACGTAGTATGTATGCCCATGTACATTAATTTTATGTTTGGTTATAATATGTACAGTATCCAAGTACTCTAACTCAAAAGACTTGTTATTGCTGCCCGCTGAACCTTCTCCAATTTATATTCATTTTTACATAGCAACCCCCATATTTCAGAAGTATACAACATGGAACTTCTCACATACGACATATATAGTTTCGTGAACGTTTCCCACCCTACATTCCCCAGGTCTCTGATTAATCTATTCACCCCATATAATGCTTTCCTGCTATTTTCCATTACTAACTCCATCATCCTATCTCCCTATCAATTATATCCCCCAGATATTTGCACTCAGCAACCATCTGAATAACTTCCCCTCCTATCCTAAACACTTCCTTACATCTCTTTATTCGTTTCCTGTCACGAAAATGAAGCACACTACTCTTACCCACATTAATCTCAATCTTCCACTTACAACACCGCATATTCACTACCTCTAATGATCTATTCAGTTGAACCTCCCTTTCCGCAAAACCACTGTGTCATCTGCAAACATCAAACCAGGAATTGGTATATCCTCAACTTCAATACCTACATTTTCCCTTCGCAACTCTTCCATTAAATCATTCACATAAGCATTACACCAATAGAATTGGTGATAGAACACATTCCTGCAATGTATGTCCGTGTGTGTTTACCAGGGTGTAGGAAGCTTAAAATGAGTGGTGTTCCCCAATTTAACCTGCGTTCACCTGTATTGTTGCATTGCAAGTGAAAGTGTGTCCATAATTGTCTATGTCCGTTTTTTTATATACTATGAATATAAGAATAGTATATACTCGTGGCCAGCAAAATGGTAAACCTCACAAAAAATGATAGTACTATGACTGACTATTTTCCAAGTGTACTGTACCAAAATTATATCGATTAACATGGCGCATGAACTTTTATCTGACTGTTACCATCATAATATTATGTCTGGTGTGTGACCATGGGATGCATTTGGATATTTGGGGTAGTGTTTTGACCACGGGATTTATATTTCTTTATGAGATTCACTTGGGTCTAGAGGCTGGTATGTTACCATAGAAATTGTCAGGTACATGAGGGTGTATGTGACTAGTGTATGACATGGGATATTCTCAAAACTATTTCATGCTGTTTGTCAACTTCTTGTCATTTTCTCTTCTACATCTTGTGTGCTTTGATGAAACTCATTATTCAGAAATCTTAGGAGGAGTCACCATCGTAGTGACTACAAACAAAGACTTCACCTCTTCTTTCGCTTTTACTGTCACTCGTGGTGATCCAGGTTAGTCCCAATGTTCCAATCTCTATCTTATTATATGTATCTTAACTCCTTATTCAGTAGTGAAGGAGAAGAAATTACATTTGCAATGGCTGTAAACAGAGACTTCACCTCTTCTTTCACTTTTACTGTCACTCGTGGTGATCCAGGTTAGTTCCGTTATCTGTAATACTCCCTGTAACTTGGAAATGTGGTCTTTCCCATATCTTTGTAGAGTTAGACGGGGATAGTGAAGTATAAGGCATACCTGTACATTCAGTCCTGGAATAATGTGTGTCACATTTTCTGACGATGTACAGAACTGAATGAATTTGTCTCTCTGGTGTTACAAGTTGTTGATGACGGTTGAATAGAAGCTGGAGTCTGCCCACAGAGAACCACAGTTTTTGATATCATTATAATATGACATCCACAGTAGTGTGGCAAAGTTAACAGTTGCATTAATTGAATGTATGACTTTACTCTCAATGCAGGCCAATGTAATAGCAAGCAACTACAGTACTGATCAAAAGTACTTTACAATTATATTTTCAAGCCTAACATACTAGGGAGGGTTGGCAAGTGCACATACAAGTATTCATAATGATTAACTCTTAATAAAGTGGCAGTCTGTTGAATACACACACAAGTACTCTATATACACAATGAACAAGACCCGCGCATGTAACACACGTAGTGTATACAAGTAGATGCATAACCTTTACAATCAGCCGAGTCTTTGTTTGCTTATTTAATTTGTAATAAATTCCTCATTGACAAATGTTGCGATGGTAAGCAATGAAAAACTTATTGATTACTGCTAGTGACCGTGTAGTCTGTAGCACTGCCTGATCAGAGAATTGTGCAATCAACATTGTGTAAAAAGACCATATGCATTAAATTAAATGTTATCAGACTGAATGTTGATAACTTCTGCTAATATAAGACCCTAAGAAAGCCATGGTGACCAGTAATAAAAGTTAAATTAAGTGCTGGTACAAAATGATTTTTATGTTAGTATAATATTATCTTATTGGGAATCTGGGGAGGTTGTGGTGACTAGCCATAGATATTAGAAAAAATATTATTGAGACCGTGATGATTAGCAAATACAGTTTAATTTATTGCAAATCACCAGCTGAGATATCTGTATGTTGGACACCCAGAGTGGTGTATGTGCAAAGATATCATAACGTAATATTATCATTTAAATAGCATCCGTTACCATAGAAACAGTACTATTACACAGCAATTTTATAATGTATAAAGCGCTAGCAACAGTATAAAGCGTTAGCAACGGATGCTATAATGGTTAAGACATGGACACTCAGGCATTATGACATATAAATACCGAGTCCCGAGGGCGCGACATCATAATGCCCTTGTACCCATGTCTTAACCACTAACTAATACATGGGTTTCAGAAAGATGTGTGTACATGGCACCTTGAAAAGTTCAATATGATTGATATATACAATGGACTAATCTGTTCCATAGAGACCCTCTATAGAGCTATGGTGAGCAGTGATTAGAATGACACTGTTTAAATTTTGCTCAAATTTGAAATCACCTCAAATTATAAAAGTGGGATACGTTTATCATGTTGCATATAATGTTACTATATTCCATTGGGTTGCTGCACAGGCTGTGGTGAGCATCAATAAAAATGAATTTATTGTTCATAACCATAAGGGCTGTAGTACCTCTGAAGTGATACGTATACATTAAACAGTGATATAATGATAATTCCAAATACATTCTTGTAAAAAGTATTATCAGTACAAGTGACAGGGAATTATGTTATGAAACTAATGTTCAATTCCTTGCTATTAGTGACAATTACAGTAGAATGGTCAGCAATAACTAATATTTAATAATAATATTATTATTATACTAGCTCTTGATTGGAATATAATATGGGAATAATACAGGAAATTTAGGAGCCATATCCACGGATATTACGTTATATCGTGATAATTATTTTGTAAAATAATATAATAGTTAAAATACTGTAAACTATAATTAAATTCATTTGCGTAATCACTCCAGTGAGCTATGAGTAACAGGTATGTTATGAAATTAAAGAGATTTCTGTTATAATTATGATTATAAAACCAATATTGTAGTTATTAATAACAATATGAATAATAAAATGCATAATGATATAGAATTCATTCTATTGCCTAAGGTGATAATTCTTAGAGATTCTTTTAGATACTGGAGTGTGTTCTGTAGGTACTCACTATTATGGGAGTACACACTGATATGGGACATTCAATCCATTCAGATAAGATGTTCCGATGACACAGTCAGCGGCCTGAATCTGAATGTGTTGGTATGTCTGTCCCTTGTACCAGTTTTTGATCACAACTGTTGGATGGCGAGGATCATAGACCTCACAAAAATCAACATCTTCTGGTTCTGCTTCCGGGTCGTAATAATAGGCAGGAACTTCTGTTATTTGTCCAGGGAACCTCCTTATAGTCTGAGGAGTCAGTTTGTACATTCTAAGACTGGCCGGAGGTGGATCGGTGGAGCAAGCATCAAAGGTCGAAGGACTCAAGTAATTAAGCTTAAACATGGTTGTGGAAATGTGACGTATAATAAGATCGTCACCACTTTTGTCATATCTGAGGTTCTTAGCATCTGTTCCTGTCAGGTCAATGGTATCCAACATGTTGTCTTTGGCCTCATTGTCAATTACCTTTGTTCCCTGTGCATCAATCAAGTCATATCGATCAGCACCTTCTCCACCAATAAGGATATCGTAGCCATCATATGCAACAAGTAGATCATTGCCACCTTTCCCTTTTAAGACATTGTCTTCAAATCCCGCACTGGTCATTTTATCATCATAGGGAGTTCCGTAGACATTTTCAACTGCTCTAACTGTGTCTTCGCCATAAGCATGAATGCAAATTTCATTGTTCAAGTCAATGTCTATTCCAACTTGTTCCACGGGATCCCCATTGTAGATAACAGTGTCGTCCCCATATCCACCATGTACCCAGTTGTCACCACCACCTGGGACTAGGATGTCATCCCCGAAAGATGCAGTCATATAGTCCTTATCTTTACCTCCAATTAAAGTGTCATTGCCTTCCTTTCCAAAAAAATGGTTCTCCCCACTTCCTCCTTTCAGTACATCATTGCCATCTCTACCATTCAGATTATCATTAAACTCTCCTCCAATAAGAGTATTGTCTAAGGAATTACCATTACAAACATTGCTATAATTCTTAATTCCATAGTATGTTCTCACATGTGAAAAATCAAGATTTGTGGAATCACTCTCGAGATCATTGTAATTGAATAAAGGTGGGAAATTGGGGGCCGTACCTACTCTGTTGATTACAATCACTACTGGTGAGTAGTCATTAGAAGGTGGTAGTGTGAAGATATAGCCATCGCCAGATGTAACACTGAGATGCTGGACCTTTGTATTTGAAATGTAGTCCACTATCCGGACACTCAAATCATCAGCACTGGAATCACGCAAAGTAATGCTGCGCCCATCGTTGGTGACCTGGATGTCTGTGAAAGGGATCTGGAAGAGTAGGGAATCAGCAACATTGTCTTCTGCCTCATTGTAGAGGATGAAATCTCCATAGTGTTTCTTCAGAACATATGTGTCACTTCCTCCATTACCTCGAAGGGTCCCACCTCCTTCTCTCGGATCAATATAGTTGTCCAAATCATTTCCAGTGATATCATCACTCTGTGGAGAGCCAATGATACGTTTGACTGTTGAAAATTCTCTTTGAGTGGCATCAATTGATGTTCCTTCTGTTGACTTTGATTTGTCAATCATGAGAGCAGTTTTGGTTGGGCTCCTCTCATCAGTAGGCAGACTAAATGATACCCCATCCACTGATTTCACAGTCAAATGCTGGTATTTTTCACCCTCGAACCAACTAATAATCCTTGCCTTCATATTACTGGTTGTAGTTGATGAAACCAGTAGATCATTCCCTTCTATGCTTAGACTAATGCTGTTATAATTTTCACCAAATAACAACAAGTCATCCACTTTATCGCTGGCAACATTTTCAATGTCATCAGTGCCTGTTCCCACCAAAGTACCGTCCTCTAATGCCTTCTTGACCACGTAAAGATCACTTCCTGGTCCTCCTCTCATGCGATCATTTCCTTTGTCACCATTTAGGTAATTATTCTTGTCATTGCCTATTATGTAGTCGTCTCCATCTGAACCAGAAACACTTGAAATTTGTTGGTAGATATCTGAAGATGTCAAGTTAACTGGTTGGGCAGTGGTGGCGGTAATATCCAACACAGTTGGATGAAGGCTAACACTACTACCCTCAGTTCTGATCTCCAACATAATGTTGTCTCTAGTGTAAATTATGGCATGGTCATTGTCAAAAGCAAACCATGTCAAGACATCAAGCATATATTCACCCGCTGTTATCCTTAAATCACCTCCAAAATTGCTGACACTAATTTCATGAGCTTCAAAGGCCTGTAGTACAATAGTATCCAACACATTAACAGGACCACCTAAGTCTATAAGATCCACTCCACGGCTTCGTTTCATGACAAAGGTATCAGCGCCACCTCGACCACCAAGTATTTGATCACCAGGTCCATCAGCATCAGTCACAATGATGTTATCCTGTTCATTTCCCCAAAGATTATCACTATAATCTGATCCAATGATATTGACAACAGTCGGATGGTCTTCTGTTAAACGAAATGTATTGATTGCCTCTGTACTGTCTGCATAATTTAAAGTATCACCTACAGCAGTGACAGTCCCAGCTTCTTCGTTATATTCAATTCTGTAGGTAAGAAAATCCAGGCTTCCTATTTTGAAAGCTGCATGTTGATATTTGGGACCATTGAACCAATTATGTACAGTAACCTTAAACTTGCTACCAGATGAGATGTGTAAGTCACTATGGATTTTTTGAATGTTGAGTTGATCTAATTCCTGAGGAAATTTGAAATAATCCACTGAACCATCACTCGCAAAGTTGTTGATGGAAGCATGTGTGGATTCTTCATCAAAGATGTAAAGGTCAGAACCATCCCCTCCCTGTGCATCGGTTCGCTGTGGTCCAAGATAGAAGGAGTCATCACCACCTCCACCTTGAATACTGTAATGATAGTCTTCTATGTCAAAGCTTATTCCTGATGGCAGTTTCTGAATTGCTGTAAAGACATTGTTATCACTGTTACCAATGTATGTCCCATGCAGGGTGGTACGATCTTCAGGTAATCCACTGATGATATTGCGTTCATCAACAGGAATAACCCACAACACCTTGACATCCTTCTTCTGATATTGAACACTGTGAGATTCCCCTATCCCCATTACTATATCGGTGACAGTAGCACTGAATGTGATTGTCTTATCAAAAGGTACTTCTTGTCCAGCACTATTGGTGGTCTTCATATGCAAGTGACCTGATCTCCCTCCTTCATGCAAGGTGAATACAATGTCACCTCCATTCCAGGATGAAGCTCCATCTGCAAAATTTATAGTTACATGATCTCCCTGGCATTTGGTCACATGGAAGTAGTTGTGGAAATTAGAAATTTGTTTCAGGAATTCTTGATTATCCTGATATTGTGCCTCAAGATTTCTAATTTTACCAGCTGCACTGAAGATTCCTCCTGTGATAGTGTCTGCTATGTCTATAATGGCTTCTCCGATCCCCTTGAGTACAGCAACAATCTTGTCACCAACACTAGCTCCAGGTGGCAAAGAATCTAGCTCCTTCTTTATGTCAGCATAAAAGGTATCTATTCCAAGTCGTATTATGCTCAATGCAATGACAAATGGTTCAGCCTCAGGTCCAAGCAGTCCAAGCACTGTAATGAGGGTGTCCAGCCCTGCATCCACATATCCAATAACAGTGTGTTGCTGCAAATCCTCGTAAATGTTGTAGAGACCGAATGCTGTGCCAACTACAGGAATGTCTTCAAAAAGCTCCCCAACTTCTCCTATGGTCGAAAGTGCTTCTCCCCCTTCTCTGGCCATCAGTTCTCCTGCATCTTCTCCGATAGTAGTCTCTATGCTCTCACTCACTCGCCCCACATTCCTGTTGGCTATTTTACCCAATGCCTTGCTAGCAGCCTTGTAAATCTTCTGGTTTACTCCTGTCAACTCGCCTATACCGTGTAAAGTTTGCGACAGGCTTATTGATCCCTTTGTAATTTCTCCTTTCTCAAAAGCATCCACTGTTCCTTTTATTCCCATGACTGCGCCATATATGGCTAAGCCTTTATTGATCTTTGACCCCACTCCTTCACTCTGTAGTTCAGTAGCTTGTTCGTGCATTTCATCCATCAATTCTTTAGATGACAGCTTGGATTCATCAATTTCTGTTTCCATAGGTTCCCTCTCAGATGGCTTTTCTTTGTCATACACTTTATACGTGACACGATTGTTCTCTATTTTTACAGTCTCCTCATCAACTTCATAGTCCTTGCTTGAATGTCTCTCTTTAGATGAAACATCCTGGTGAATCTCTTCACTGATGTACAGTTGGTCATGTAACAAGGCCTGTGATGCTCTCAAAGATACACTTCTGATTTCTGATTCGGTAAATTGGTTAACTTCATTTTGAGCACTTTCAATCTCTGGTTCATCCACCTCCCTTGCATCCCATGGTTCTCCTGAGCCAAGCTTTCCAGCAACATGTGAAAGTGTTGATGATTCCTGAGGAGTAATGAGCCCTGATCCTATACCTGGGTCTGTGTCCATAACTTTCAGCAAGGAATCTTTGAGTTTATCACGATGAGCTTTCTTTTTATTATTATCATTGACTTGTTTGCTGGTGGAAGTGGATTTATCATAAAGTTGAAGTCCTTGGTTTGTATCGCGAAAATCTGCTGCCAGCCAATCCTGCACCACCCTGCCAAACAGTCCTTTCATCTTTTCAATTTTGGCCTTATCCCATTCACCGGCAGTCTCATCATAAACTATTTCACGTAGTCCACTGTCTGTCCACCCCTCCACGCCCCATGGGATTGTTCTCAAAAAATAACTGTCTGGAAAAATCCTCTTTTGGCATGTTGTGATATAAATCCATTGTCAACTTATTGGTTACATGAGCACGCCAGTCCCGAATTGGCTCACAAAGAAATAAAGCTAGACCTGCTTCGGCATTATAGCCAACAGCTTCGTGTAGTCTTATTCCTTCATGATTACCAGATGCAAAATTTATAGCATCTTGAAAAAATTCTTCGTCTGTATGTCTCTGTATATGATTATATCTTCCTGTTTTTATGTCGGGAATATCTACTGCTGTATTTTTGTTAGGTTTAAGTTTTGGGTTTTCAGAGGTAACTACTCCAACCAGATCAGTGTAGAAAGGCTTCATTTTGTACGCACTACCACCTTTTACAGCTTGTACTTTCAACTGTAAAATCCAATCTCCATACCGATAGTAAGCATATTCCTCTGTAGGCCCAAATTGAAATTTTTTATTCCCCCAATACTTCACTTCCAATGAAAGATCTTCATAGCTACCTATTTCTATAACATCCAACACTTTTGTGGTCCCATCTACCATTGTGACTTTTCGGCCGTTTGCTGGAGCTCTTTTATTTGGTAAAGTTTTAAAATAGGCCTTTGTGGTGTCAGTGAGAAGGTCAAACAATTCTTCAGTTTTCAGGGTGTAGCGTTTATTTGTAGCGGTGTCTTCTGTAGTGATTTTATTTTTACCAACTTTAAATCCAGTTTTCAATGCTACTGGAGGACTATAGTCATCTCCACTGAGATGGTTTAGAACTTCAGTATCAGCATTCCCAGCAGAATCCAGTGACACTATTGTTTTTCTCAATTGACCTTCCGATGTCCTCCAAAGTAATCCCTTTGGTGTCTCCTCACCATACACCTTTCTTCCAGTTGAGTCCACTCCCACAATTCCATTTCGAACACTCAACTCTGTTGTAAGAGAATGCGTGCCATGAAGTGTTTCAATTAGTTTTGATGGATACTCATCCCCCATAAATTGCTGCTGTCCTGTTGGAAGTTCTTCCCAGTCTCCAATGTTACAACCAACCAAACTGATGCGCTCAATCGTATTGGAGCCCGCCTGCCTTGGTACTTGTGACAAAGCTTCCGCTAGGTGATCATACTTCAGTCCTCCCAGAGTTGTTACTCCACTTGTTGCATCCCTTTCACCATGTCCAATCACCTGTATTCTGCTCTTACTTGCTGGAAGTGGATCAATTGTTGGATACACTTTGTCTTCAACGTAAGTGTTTGTAGCTGAATCCCATTCCATATTCTTCCAGGATCCACCTTGAGTGGGGTCAGTTGGATTGTTAGGGAACCATTTGATCACTTGGTTAGGTAACATTGCATTCTTCCCAGAGAGATAGTAAGCAGACTCATCCAGAACTGGGTCATCTCCAACGATTGCTACTATTTGTTGTTGGTACTGAGTTGTTGAGACTACTAGTGTGATCCAGTACACATTCACAAGGAGGATCAATTGAAGAACGATTGTCATCCTTCTATGTTGGGTGATGGAACACCTACAGGGAGAAGGATATCATACTGACAAAATTATATCATATTATTATATATTGTATATTACTATTATTCTTGTGCTTCCTGAACAATTGGGAAATATTACCTAAATGTTCTACACAACACAAGAAGATTCTAATCACAACCACAGCTGATTATGAATTTAGGACTATTTCAGCTGTTTTGTTTGTTTGCCAGGTAAATTAAACATGTTTTCATGTTGAGGGATTCAAATATGTACACATTGAGAAAGAAACATCTGAAGTCTGAGTCAGATTGCACAGTGTACTATAGCATAGTTGTCTAAAACTTATACTACTGCAATCGTTGCTATGCATGATGGCAAATGCACTCCAACAAGATTTTACTACAACACTTAACAAGTACATAACAACATAAATGGGTATGGTATATAGGGGCATATGCTCCAAGCTTCACAAATGCATAATAAGTAGAACATGTGCATGCTAAAACAAGTAATTACACAGTACAATAACTAAACACACACACACACACACACACACACACACACACACACACACACACACACACTGTTTTCTAAGGTGATCAAAGGCATGCTTATACTACAAAAGCCAGATAATTTTATCGTGTCTTCCTTTCCTGGTGAGATCTTTTGGGAATGCAGCTGCATCAGCAAAATTAGGCAGAAATCAAACAGAGTAACAATCTGGCATCCTTAGTGGTTACTGGTCTCTTGGATCTGATCATGGAAAACTTCTGACCAGTAGTACCTTTCCGGTATGCAGTCTTTGGTCTGTGTAATCCTGAGATGACCTCCCAAGGGATTTTTGTGCACTAGATTTAACAGTATATCTTGGTATCTACATAGTATTACCAGTTACGTACATTAAAGCACATCTTCTGTGTTAATCCCATTTGGTCTCCATACTCAATAGAACAATCTTGTTCGATAAATCAAGCTTGGTCTTGTACCTTACCCCCCTCCTTAAGCTGTGACAGTCCAAACCTTGCCCAGGTAAGGATTAGACTGCTGCTCGGCTTGAACGTTTCCATCCACTGAAGCACCTTGGCTGTTGCATGGGCTTCTCATCTCATTAGTTCCAAATACCTCCCTGTCTCCTTCAATGCACTTCCTGCAGGTCCTCTCTACAGCTCTTGTACCTTCTGAATTAATACCTTTGATGACAACATGTATTCTTGCTCTGCCATTCACTGCAAACCTTTAGGTTTACTATTCCTCACCCACACTGCTAGCATCTCTGGAACTAACTGATAAAGTTGCATTGCTATCATTACATTTTCCACTAACATTTTGTGTTCTTTCGCTCATTGTCGGTAGTTCTCTTGCATCCGTGTCATTAGCTCACAATGCGTTCCCTATTCAGCTTTCTGCAGTCATTCCAGAATTTCCGACATCACTTGCATATTACATGACATAATGTCTCAAAATGGCGTCCCTCACTTTCATATGCTTCCTCTGTTGGGACTTAATCTCGTGTAGCCAGTCCTTGTTTTCTGATCACTTCCTTATTGAAAGCTGGAAAAAGGGTCTGGTGCAAAACGCTCCTTTTTCTGTTACTGGTGTCCAGCTCTCACTACTAGGGGCACTAGTTGAGTATTAATGACTTTGAAGTGATGCCGCAATTGAACACTTAATATCAAGTAGATCCCACTGTGTAAGCAAAGGTTCAGAATGGCCGCCAAAATGTTTGGTATCTGTTGAAGGAACACTTTTGACACGGAAACAAGTTACATGCAGAAAAAAAGATATTGAAACTTCAGAGATAACTTTTAATAAGTGTCAATTCTTTGCATGACCATAACGATTGAATGGCCTATCCTACTTAGTTGAAGGCCTACTGTAGATACCAAGAATAAGTGATTGTACAAAACTTCTGGGGAGTATCGTAAAACGTCTTCACTCTCAATAAAATTTGTGATGGCCTTGTATTGTTGGGGCTTCAAAGCTTCAAACCCCAGGTGTCTGCATGCTCTAGCAATAGCCTCATCCAACGAATTGCTTATAGCTCTCATTCTCGGATATAACGTTATCACAGTAGCCAACCATTGCATATACAGTGCGATTTATGTGATATTCAGTTTTGATCACTTCAAACAATACTCAACAACACCATCAGGAAAGAGGCTAGGGACATACGCGAGACTCATTGAAACCCCGGCATTAGAAGTCACAGCCTTTCTAGATCCCATTCCCAGCAGGTGTGCAGCTGCTCCTCTTCTGCTGATTCCTAACCCTCTAACAACGTTCCCAGTACAATTTACTAGTGATTTCCGCTGATTTGCGGCGATTTATCTCGTTAAAAATGCCTTAACGATGTGTTACTGCTGGATGCAATAGCAAAGCTGAGGCTGAGTTTAGCCTTCATATATGCTCAACAATTCTGTTGTGCTAATGCCCGACTGCTTGAAAAGGGATGTTCCTCCCTCTGATTATCAAAATTAAATACCTCCATCACTATTCAGCACAAACATCCTTCCTAATCACAAGGTTGTGCCTAAAATGTAGACCGTTCACGCGGACCGTGGACTGATTATGCGGACGGGGTATGACGGGGTCTATATTGGTGTCTTTATCATCAGAGTAGCTCATTTCCACTGACAGATGTGGCTGTTCACGTTTTTCCTCCATCACAGCTGAAGTCCGGTGAACGTGCATGGAAAGTGATTATGTGACGATTTAACTCTAAATTCGATAAAATTAATATAATATTATTTCCAAATGTCCTAACAATGTGTCACTACTGGATGCAATGGCAAAGCTGAGAGTGAGATTAGCCTTCATAATATAGTCCCAAAAAGTCTGTTGTGCTAATGCCTGGCTGCTCTGAATATCAAATACCTTCATTGCTATTCAGCACAAATGTCCTCAATTGCCAAGCATTGCACATGGACGATTCAATTCATAGAGATGATGTTTTAAACACATTTATATGAACGTAGTAATAATATACGCAGTATCACAATAATACAATATGCAGCTCAAAATTAAAATGTTATAAAACCAACATACTGTTAGATGGGAATTAAATTTTAATTCAATTTAAAGCAGATGATGATAACACAACTTGCTTTTCTTTCCAGGTGTTCCCAGCGTCATCTTGCCAATTGCCTTGAGCCATGTAACATAGTGTCCGGGTATGATAAGCTACTGATTTAAATGAAATCCACACATCCACATGCGAGTGAGTTAGGCAAAGACAATAACATAGTGTGTAGGACCATTGGTTCCACTGTTTTTGCAATACTGCTGGTGCATTTGCGAGGCGACTGTTTGCAGTACCCATCTGTCCAGGCAAATTGATCTGAACCCCTCATGATCTGTGACACAGCATTCTAAACATCCCTTTCTCTTAGTTTTCCTTCTGCCTCGGGAATCTCCTGACAGCATACACTCTCTCGCTAACAGTTGGATCAGGTATGCATTCGCACTGTCCACATTATATATAATAATTTTACCGTTTTCAGTTATAAACGAGAGCAGTGACCGAAATAACGCTCCACGATTCGTGCGCATACCAGGTAGTGTTAGCCAGTCTTTGAATCGCTTCTCCTTGGTCCTCTTCCAAGGCACTTTCTGACCCCGATTGGTCAATTGCCGCGACGTGCTCGACAGATAAGGCTCCATCTCAAGAGCTGCTAGAAGACTGAAATCATCTTCTTCGTCCTCAGTTGAATTACCCTACTCTTAACAAGTATTGTTTTCGCCTTCGTTGTTGTAAGAAAGGCCATTAGAGTCGCTAAACCGTTGTCCGAAAGGCCTGCAGACATCTACCCTTCCTCTTAGAGGTCACGAAATATGGACGATATGACGTAAATACGGCGTAATTTGTTATTAAACCCTCGATTGCTTCCCACCCAGATGACAGAAGCGAATTTGAACTTCACCATTGATGTTTTCCAACTATATTTGAGGGGTAATTTCAAGCTAACATGTTTTTTCATGTCACTGTCCCTTTATATAACGATCCTAATGTTCTTTGTTGCTGTCGCAAAAAGTTAGCTACATCAGAGGCGTCGATTCCTCGAACTGCGTATATACGTACTTCGCTAGACGTAATTCAACGCTCTAATTTTGCAGACGTTTTAACGAATAAGGTCTTTCGAAGATATCCCGTTGCTGCCACCAAATGTCCCAAAGTTATATTACTGCGATCGTCGCTAGCTATATGCGTACTGGCAATGTACTCCAGCAAGTACTACATCATTAACTTAACGCAGAATCACTATTACAATACAACTCAAGTAAAGAGTATATTACACAGTCAAGAATATGACCACACAAAAGGATATGGTACAGAGGTCTTCGCTGTGGGCATATGTGAGTAAATTGGAACAAATAGGACATGCTCAAACAATTATGCAGTACAAGAATTAAATGCACACTTAAATTCACAGGGGCATTACCATAAAACAAATAATAATAAGGTTTCAGGTTACAGACAGTCCTCGCACATAAGGCTAAGCTC
The DNA here is from genome assembly GCA_964020155.1 of Chondrilla cf. caribensis. Lineage (NCBI taxonomy): Eukaryota > Metazoa > Porifera > Demospongiae > Chondrillida > Chondrillidae > Chondrilla > Chondrilla cf. caribensis. The sequence continues at coordinate 1,526,115 of OZ026564.1, read as the reverse complement.
TATTACAGGTACTACAGTACATTGTCACAATAACACTGTATAGGATCAAATTTTCACTATTAGAATGGCTGGTTTATCTTTTAAATTACTTACCAATAGATTCCACTTGTGTTGGATTGATCCCGGTTAAGAATATACCAGAAATTTAATTTCAGCTGAAAAACTCACCAGTAGGGCTGAAATCTGTTCAACAGAATGATTCCAAGCACTCTGCAGCGAGTATATGTAACCTTTCTCGTTGAATTTGATGCTCAATAAAACTGTACTATACTATACTAATTTTCACAGTAAATAATGTTTTAAGTATTAGGTAGTTGAAATTATGCATTAATTTACGTATCATTACTATTGTGAATATTACAGTATTATGGGATAGTGGGCTGAGCCAAAAGGAACAGACAGGTGGTCAATCATGTCTTGTTCACATTTCACTACTCCCTTGGTCTAATGGAGAGTCCTGGTGGAGAATGGTACAATTTCTTAGACCAGAACTGCCTCAATTAACTCTGTGCTCCTGATAGACAATGAACTAGGAAATGTTCCCTGTGGCACCAATTGTGTCTGTTTGTATATATGTGTGTATGCTGTGTGTATGTATGTGCAGATGCATGTGTGTGTTTTTATACAAGGACATATTATGTTTACATTATGTGTATGTCTGTCTATACCGCCTGTGTATGTGTGTGTGTGCATGTGTGTGTGTGTGTGTGTGTGTGTGTGTGTGTGTGTGTGGGTGTGGGTGTGAGTGAGTGAGTGTGTGTGTGTCTGTGTGTGTATGCGTGCGTACGTGTGTGTGTATGTGAGTGTGTGAGTGGGTGCACATGTGTGTGTGTGTGTGTGTGTGTGTGTGTGTGTGTGTGTGTGTGTGTGTGTGTGTGCGTGTGTGTGTGTGTATTATGTGTGTGTTTGTGTAAGTAATAATGTAATTGTAGTTTGTGTAAGTAATGATACAGTCAATTATGTATACACAATTACTGTATAATTACAATACTATGGAATAGTGGGCTGAGTCAGCACAAACAGACATCTGGTTGATCATGTCTTGTTCACATTTCACTACTCTCTTGGTCTAATGGAGAGTCCTGGTGGAGAATGGTACAATTTCTTAAACCAGAACTGCCTCAATTAACTCTGTGCTCCTGATAGACAATGAACTAGGAAATGTTCCCTGTGGCACCATTTGTGTCTGTTTGTATATATGTGTGTATGCTGTGTGTATGTATGTACAGATGCATGTGTGTGTTTTTATACAAGGACATATTATGTTTACATTATGTGTATGTCTGTCTATACCGCCTGTGTATGTGTGTGTGCATGTGTGTGTGTGTGTGTGTGTGTGTGTGTGTGTGTGTGTGTGTGAGTGAGTGAGTGTGTGTGTGTCTGTGTGTGTGTGCGTGCGTACGTGTGTGTGTATGTGAGTGTGTGAGCGGGTGCACATGTGTGTGTGTGTGTGTGTGTGTGTGTGTGTGTGTGTGTGTGTGTGTGTGTGTGTGTGTGCGTGCGTGTGTGTGTGTGTGTGTATTATGTGTGTGTTTGTGTAAGTAATAATGTAATTGTAGTTTGTGTAAGTAATGATACAGTCAATTATGTATACACAATTACTGTATAATTACAATGCTATGGAATAGTGGGCTGAGTCAGCACAAACAGACGTCTGGTTGATCATGTCTTGTTCACATTTCACTACTCTCTTGGTCTAATGGAGAGTCCTTGTGGAGAATGGTACAATTTCTTAGACCAGAACTGCTTCAATTAACATAGTCTGTGCTCCTGATAGACAATGAACTAGGAAATGTTCCCTGTGGCACCATTTTGTCTGTTTGTATATATGTGTGTATGCTGTGTGTATGTATGTGCAGATGCATGTGTGTGTTTTTATACAAGGACTATTATGTTTACATTATGTGTATGTCTGTCTATACCGCCTGTGTATGTGTGTGTGTGCATGTGTGTGTGTGTGTGTGTGTGTGTGTGTGTGTGTGTGTGTGAGTGAGTGAGTGTGTGTGTGTCTGTGTGTGTGTGCGTGCGTACGTGTGTGTGTATGTGAGTGTGTGAGTGGGTGCACATGTGTGTGTGTGTGTGTGTGTGTGTGTGTGTGTGTGTGTGTGTGTGTGTGTGTGTGCGTGCGTGTGTGTGTGTGTGTATTGTGTGTGTTTGTGTAAGTAATAATGTAATTGTAGTTTGTGTAAGTAATGATACAGTCAATTATGTATACACAATTACTGTATAATTACAATACTATGGAATAGTGGGCTGAGTCAGCACAAACAGACGTCTGGTTGATCATGTCTTGTTCACATTTCACTACTCCCTTGGTCTAATTGAGAGTCCTGGTGGAGAATGGTACAATTTCTTAGACCGGAGCTGCTTCAATTAACATAGTCTGTACTCCAAATAAGTGAACTAGGAAATGTTCCCTTTGGCATCAATTGTGTCTGTTTGAATGCTGTGTGTTTGTGCAGATGCATGCATCTGTGCACATTTATGTGTTTTAAAAATGGTTTATGTTTACATATAGTATGTGTGTCTCAAGTGTGTACCATACAGTGCATCAGTATTATGGAATAGAATGTTGAGTCGGGATGAACATACTTGTGGTTGATCATGTGTATGTGCGAGGTGTGCTTGCATGCATCTGCATATGTGTGCATGCAGTGTGTATGTGTGCATGTGTGTAGGTGTATATGGGTGAATGTATTATGTGTTTGTGCACAATATATTATGCACAATATGTATCCATACACTATTGTACTCCAATGATATGTCAATTTTCATAGTATGTATATATGTATATAAAATATGTAATTGTGCACAAGCACAATATTATGTTTCATTTCATGGCATAATTTAAGAAACGATTTGTTATAAAATCAAATCAAAACTTTTGATTATTATAATAACATAATTGGACTGAACTTGATTACTACGTGCATGTAACAGTGAAAAAATGAATGATATAAAACTGATTTAATGTATGTGTTCTACCTAATCTAACAGTGATTGATTTATCAATTATCTGGGTTTCCCAATATTCTGACAGGATTCCCAACCAATATCAATACTGGTAATCCATTCGGTAACTAAAATAGATTTGTTCGTTGTATGTTGTCGTAGAGCAATGATACGCAACCCTCCCACCGCAAGTTTCCTTCGTCTCAGTGTTGGAACGAGTTATGGGATCACTGCAAGAAGTGAGAATTTCAACACGATGCTTTACAGTCATTTCATCATCACCAAATTGAAGGCCGGAATCAGCGTCCCAAACTTGAATTTCAAAATGCGTCCAATCGCCATGTCCAAAAGAAATGTCTGTATTCCATACCGGGTTGAGAGTTTCTGATTTTACGGCAGTTTCCTTGGGTACAGAAATTGGAATGCGAATGTCAGGGAACACAAAGTCCGTAGAGACTGCAGGAAACGACACAGACGTATAGCCATAAGCACAGAGTTTTACAAAAGGATCTGCTGTGGACCAGGGCTCGTCGGTGTTCTTTAGGTTGGTTGCTTTCACAACATTGACCACCAGCGGGCCTGAAACATAGTCTGTTACTCTCCCCTCAATCGATGGCAGGGCAAAAACGCCGAAAGCGAGGACTAACCACATCTACGCAGAAATAAAATGCATATACATGATCGATTCCAATGACAAAATATATTAAAGTTACGTGGATTTGAACACGACTGTGCACCATACAGACAATTAATATAATTCTGGCATCAAATAATTGAAAATGTGCTAAACTGAGTCTTGTATAATAATACCTTTTTCCAAGTTAAACTTGAGCTTCACTTTATATAGATCTCAAATCTATCCTCGCTCGTTGTGACTTTCTTTCTGTACAGTACGTAATGTTATCCTAGCCTACCTCTAGGCTATATAGCTATTTGCATGCATGGGTGAGTCTAAGCGAGCTTCCCATGGCCAGTTCCGAGTCGACGCGGGGCACCCCGGCTACACTTCCGGTGTCCCGGTGAATTTGGTTGTGCCAAATATGCGGACCGCGGACCTGTACTTTAGTAACTAAAATGCGGACCCGCAAGTACGAAGATATCTTTAGTATTTGTGAGTGCGGACGACGGGCGATTTAAGACATTGTTCAACAATTACCCGCATAACAGAATAGTTTCCCAATGTATTGTTGTCGATGTAATAAATCCGCCAAGTGCCGTAACTGCATGCATTTGTGTTAGATCAGTAGAGATGTATCAACTGTCAACCTGGACGCCTCGGAAAATACTGTACTCAACATGACTCGAATCAGCCTGATACAACCTTTCCTATTGCAAATGCTAGGGATAAAAGGATAAACAGCCGTAAACGACGATGACGCCAGCGACACGGTGAACGAAAAGCCTATCTTGAACGAACAGCCTGTAATCTGTTTAAAACTCTTTCTGGTAAGCAGGGGAAAACCTTTGTTCATGAAACAGCACGGTTATTTCAGTTGTATGTAGATTCGTCTGCAATGGAGAGTTTCGCTGAAAGTAGTGATGATTTTGGCACACTCCGTCCACCTTCCGCATACCCGTCCGCATAATCAGTCCACACTCCGCAAATTAGGTGAATTTGACCTCCCCGGTTTTGATTATATCCCCGGATAAAATTCCTTAGCGATAATCGCGTCTCCGAGTTCGTATCACTGAGTGAATGTGGCATCGCTCAAAACTGACCTCGAACTGCAGTGCTAATATGAATGGAGAAAGTAATTCCCGCAAAAATGTTAGAAGCGTCTGCAGGTGTAATTGCGCAATAATATTGCTTGAATAAAATGGCCACTTTTGGAGTTGGTGAGTTGTTGATTGGAACATAGACCCAAGTTTTTTCCATGGAATTAAACCATAATTAAACTTGAAGATTTTAGAAACACACTCGAACATCCCAGTGGTAGGTCGAGACAATTTCATATTCGTTGATTTTAACGCGGGCATATTTCTCGATCGGAAGTCACCAACCCTAGCCCGTGAGCTACCATATCATCGGTTAGATAGTAGCACTAGACATATGTCTATTCAGGGGCAACTTCTTTCACTACGATTATTTCAGATTATGCTCTACTGTCAAGTGTACTACCACCGAAGGTTACAAAGTGAAGTGGGACGCTATCAATCTAAATACCCGTTTCACGTAGTCCGGTCCGCTAAGAAATATGGTGGTTATAATTAAATTACGTGCGTTCTACAACATGGAACATACACCTGCACTACAAGGAAACAATTTGTGTGCAAACTAAAGAATTTGTGTGTTGGACTAGTATTTGTATTGGCCAGGCAGCATTGTCCATAATCTTACCATACTTTCCCATATCCAGTACACATGTACACACGGACACACACACAATTAAGTGCAGGCGCACACACACACACACACACGCACGCACACCATTTTCTTCAATTTCTAGATGTCCTGCAGTGTTTTCAAAACTATTTGTCCAATGAAAAGTCATCAGCGGCAGTGGCAGCTATCCAAACACTATTGGAACTCATCAGAAATAGCAAAGGTATGTTCATGCCATTGAATACCAGCAGCATGATATGTACATTGTAGTATATACCAATGTATTTAATATTGTTTGTGAACCATAAAGATGATGGCAATTTTTACATATGTATCGGTATAAAGAAGTACTGTAGTTAATGCAGTGAAATGCATGTATCACATACAGTGAATTCTCGTTAATCCATCACCTCTTCATCTGCCAAACCTTTTAATCCACCACAATTTCCCAGTCCCAATATTATGTACAAGTACCAATGAATATCCAGTTAATCCACCAAACTCGTTAATCCACTGTATACTTTGAAAACGAATTGAGGCAGATTAACGAGTATTCACTGTATTTTCATCCCTCCCCTGTTTTAAGCTGTTTATTAGATATTAAGAGAATTCATCTTAAAAGAATACCCAACCATGCTTATATTGTTTAGTCTTGCGTAGCCAGACCCAAGGCAGCTGGTGACCATTTAAAAACAATGGAACCAGGGTAATGGTCTGGATACGCAAGAATAGCTCAATGTGAGATTTATATACAGTGCAACTTGCTTTGTAAGTACCTGTGTTAGTACATACTCCTGATTAGTAAGTACACTTCACTCAGTCCCTAGCTTATATACACCATGTCAACCAGTACTGACAGTAAGTACCTCTGATAAGAAGTACAGATTTGTTGTGCCTTTCAAGGTACTTACTTAACAAGTTTGACTGTAAGCCAAAACTATCTTGTGTATTTTTGCATTGGCATGACATTGTGGTTTTCCGAATAGTTTTGTTTTCATGACTGTAGCTGGGACATTGCTTGGTCTAAGGGAGGAGATAAAACAGGCCATCACAGAATTGACAAGTTCAGCAAATGTTACCTCAATTTCTGTTGAATCAGGCTGTGAACTATTCTTGAGATTCATCACACTAACTTCATTGGACCACCCTGTGAGAAAGATGTTACATTTGGTGTTATGTGGCTCAATGTCCACATACTTATGTTGATACGTGTATGTTTAACATATAGCGAATTCTCCGTAATTTGCTGCAATTCATTTCAGAAATTAAACACGTCAATGAATTTGGCATTTTAACTGAAGAATTCACAACTGTTTATTACCAAGCGTGAGCGAGGTTAATTGTTTCCATCCCGAAGCGGAGTCAATAGTTGGCGACCCACGCACATAATTGCAGTGGCCGCCAATATTATGTCTGTATGGTAGACAGCAAGTACTTACAGTTCAAAAATTTGTGGGGCTGCCGCCCCCTGCACACTCGAATTACTTGGGCATCTTTCTTTGGTTCAGAAGAACCTTTGCTGATACTGTTGTTACATTCGGCGGAGCTTCAGCGCACAAATTCCAACCCCATATACTAATTCTTGGCATTTGAAATCGGCCAGCTTTCTTCGCACAATATAAATTATAATATAAATCCATTGTTGTGGTTACACATAGGAACACATTATAATATATATATATATAATTATTATATCTAATAATGTATCCAACAAGCGTAACGTACTGGAAGTCTAAATGAAAACAATACACGTATACAATAAAAAATGTTTGGCAAATAAAGAACTGGAAGATTAATAGAAATGTCCTGTATGAATGTTTTGCATGTGCATGTTTGCACCCATATGTTACAAATGTGTTTTAGAGTGTTTTTATACTGTATGTGTATTTGTCTAGTATACACGTGGTACGTATGCCCATACGTGTACTGTACGTTTATGTTTGGTTGTATACATGGTTGCACATATGTATATACGGAGGGCGAAGGTACAAACTATTGTCACAGGGAAGTGATGGTCTTGGTTTACATGGTTAATGGTGTTAAAGAAAATCTGTTTCTGAACATTGATCAATGTGTGTGTGTGTGTGTGTGTGTGTGTGTGTGTGTATGTGTGTGTGTGTGTGTGTGTGTGTGTGTGTGTGTGTGTGTGTGTGCGTGTGTGTGTGTGTGTGTGTGCGTGTGTGTATTTGTGTGTGTATTTGTGTGTGTATGTGTGTGGGTGGGTGGGTGGGTGGGTGTGGGTGTGAATGTGTGCCTGTTTGTAGAAAACAACAATTGGACTACTATCATTTGAACATCTCAATAAGACGTCTAGCCCACTTCAATAATTTGTGAAAACCCACACTGTCCCAGCTAATCTTCGCTAATCTCCTGGTGAATATTGTTGATCGATGTTACCTCATTTTATTCAAAAAACTCTAAAAGCTAATTCCCATTGTTTATGCCTATGTCGGTGTTGATATGAATGTATTTTACAATTTTTGTAATTTTTTGTGTTAATGTAGGACTTTGCAGAATGCAGAAGAAAACTCTTGGAGAGAGGTTAGTTGCCTAATGCATTTACATACCTAAACTACACAGCTAATGGTTCGCAGACGTATTAAGCACATGTTGAAACTTCCCTTACTCAGTGCTAACATTATGTTTGGTACTTCACATTCAAATAATGCGTCATTTATGCATTCAGACATCATCTTATATGTACATGTACAGTTTGAGATATGATGTGTTCTTCAGGTGCCATCTATTTGGAAAAGGTAGGCATTTCAAGGCAAAAGATTGCTACCCTAGGCAACCCTTTTATCCGTGATGGAACTGTGAGTGACTCTTTGGCTACTCTGTATACTGTCTTTGGTTACTCTGTATACTGTCTTTGGCTACTCTGTATACTGTCTTTGGCTACTCTGTATACTGTCTTTGGCTACTCTGTATACTGTCTTTGGCTACTCTGTATACTGTCTTTGGCTACTCTGTATACTGTCTTTGGCTACTCTGTATACTGTCTTTGGCTACTCTGTATACCGTCTTTGGCTACTCTGTATACCGTCTTTGGCTACTCTGTATACTGTCTTTGGCTACTCTGTATACTGTCTTTGGCTACTCTGTATACCGTCTTTGGCTACTCTGTATACTGTCCTTGGCCTCTACGTACACATCTTTGGCTACTCTGTATACTGTTTATGGTGGGAGAGCAGTATTGATTCATTATCTCTTACAGTTGCTTCTGTATCAATGCTACTAGAATTATTGAGATTGATCATTTAATACATGACACTACTACACTGGGACATGGAATTTTAGCCTTACGGAGATTTCCTTGGTTTATAGTTTCGCAATAGAGAGACTACATAGTATACACTTCATCATAGTCCTCTACTGTACCCAAATAATAATAATATCCTTGTTCCCGCATATATAGCAGTTAGTCTGTTGTGGATGATCCATATCTTAACATATATAGTATATGTGTTGTGGCTTCACTGCATTCCATACATATCATATTTTATTTTATCCTCATCCACAAAATTATGTACATTTTATGTTGGTGTTTTTGTTGGTGTTTTGCGACTTTGTGTGGAATGTTTGTAATCTTTTTGGCCCTTTTGAATTTTTTAAGCATATCTCTCTGTACTGCACTGTTGTTGTAGACCATCTTGACACACTCCAAATCTCGTGTTGTTCTTCAACTCCTCCAAGAAGCTGCTACCTCACATAAGAGAATCAAAGTTTTCGTCACGGAATCAACCATAGATAAATCGGGGTAATACAGTTTGTCCTGTGATTGCTGTTATCAGTACACACAATGTCAAATGTATTTCTTGTGTGGTATGTATCTTATACATATGCGGTATGTTGTTGGTGCAATTCAAAGTCTGTGCTATTTGCACATTTCCTTCCTTTGTACTCTTGTAATTGTCATTAATATTTGTCAATTAATTGCCTAGCAACTTATTGTAAGTTTCAATGACTATGCTGAGTGTGAGTTATTATGTTGTATGTTATGTATAAAATGGAAGTTATCTGGGATGTTATGTATAAAATGGAAGTTATTGTGTGGGATGTTATGTATAAAATGTGAGTTATTATGTGTTATGTTGTGTATAAAATGTGAGTTATTATGTGGTATATTCCGTATAAAATAGTATAATTGCAATTATACTATTTTATACAGAAACATATGACATAATTATGTGGTCCATATATGCCATATTATATATGTTTACAGCCTTCTGTGTAGTTGATGATCTACATGTAATAGTTATATCCTCGCATAGTGAATGATAGACAAATTTATACTGCAAATATGCCAATACAACATATTACATGCAATAGAAATGTGTTTACGAATTTTCAAAACAAACGAAAGAAAAATGCAAAACAAACAAACAAACATTTTCGTTTGTTTGTTTTGCATTGAAAAATATTGTAGTGTTTTTTCAACCCTATTATAGTTCATTCACAATTGCATCATAACATGAAGTAAATTAATCGTTATGTTATCGTAATTTTACTGTGATTACATTACGATATGTCAAATTTTCTCCTACACATACTGTATTCATGTAACATGTACATGTATGCGTGTTGTATGTCTTTAGATGTATGTGATACATGTGCATATCTGTAGATGGGAAATGCACAAGCAACTCGAAGAATCCAAAATTCCATCAAAAGTCATCTTAGACTCAGCAGTTGGGTTAGTAAGTCACATTTGGTCACAGTTTGTCATCTCATCTGGTGTGCATATGTTCATCTAGCACTCATGTACTGTAGCTGATCTCACAAATGTACCATAGCCTGTTTTACTGGTATATTGCAGGTATATCATGGAAAAGATTGACATTGTAGTGGTGGGAGCAGAGGGTGTTGTGGAGAGTGGTGGAATTATCAACAAGGTAACCAGTGTTGTGTGCACGAACATGTGTGTAGTCGGTAAGGACGGATTACGTTAGCTGACATTTTGTGTTAGTGTACTGTACCTTCGTAGGAAGCATTTTCATCACATGTTTGAATTGTACAGGTACGTACAAACAGATCAGTACATACTTGTACAGTTCAAGCCAACCATTGTACAGGTGTCACACTCTCATAGTTGTATATCTATGGGTTGAACTAGGCTACTTATGTACATGTGCCATACTGTTGTACATACCTACATATGTAGGGGTCTAAACATATATTTGTACATATTTATGTGTACAAATTTGGACTGACTAATGTGCATATGTGAGTCAGTACAGTAGAATACCGTAGTATGTTATCCCCATTGGGAGCAACATCGCGGAGTCCGATAGGGATGCTTATCCTTTGTTTTACGATGTAATTGATTAATCAATTAGCCAACAAAAGGTCAGCAAGTGGCTAATCAGGATAATATGTTAATTATTTCATTGCTCCTTATGGAATACCTCGGGCTTCACCCTCGCTATCCCATACAAAGCATCCACTCCCTCTGTAACATTCCTAAAGATGATATACATAATAATAATTAATACATGTACGTACACATACATATTTGTATATCTGTTATAGTATCATATTGCTACTATGTAACCACACCTGTGTAGGTTGGAAGCTATCAAATGGCAGTAATGGCTAAGGCCATCAACAAGCCGTTTTATGTAGTGGCAGAGTGCTTCAAGTTCATGAGAGTCTTCCCATTGAATCAGGAAGATTTGCCCAACCCAGAAAAGGTGACTTTATGTGCACTATTGCATGCCGGGATGTGCATACCTTGAATTGTACTATGTAGCAGTTTCAGCATGTTACACAAAAGTGAGGAATGTACAGATCACAGACCCGAATTCCTCACTCCCCTTAAACATGCTGGAATTGGTTTAGGTTTGGTACATTAAATTTTCAATGGCATTTAACCGCATGTTCAATTAAAGTTGTTTTTGAACTTTTGCGGTAATGCACTGTGAAGTGTACAATTTACTCAACATCGGGACTCTTTGATGTATAGCTTTATCATATGATAAGTTTTAGCAGGTTCTGGATGTGTAGTTTCTGTTTACATGTATTGTGGTATATGTCGTGTGCATCACTGATTCTGCCCTATCAAAACAGTGATCATGTTGAGCAATTGATTAATTAATTATTCATCAGGGTATTTAATTAAGTGTATGTTATGGATGCCACTCACACTTTATTAGCCTAAGCAGACACCCAATAGACTGGACTAGAATCATTAGAGAACATTTTTATACGTACATCAACTATATATAATATATTATTATTATTGATATTCTAAAGTCAGATCCATTGAGGGCAATTTGTGGGTGATAAAGTTAGGATGGCTTCCTGTGATTAATAGATTTGATTGTATTTTATTACCAATAACGATAATCATATTACACACAATAATTAATTGACTTATTGATTCTCATAAATCAGCAATAGATTTTGTATTAAATTTCTCCAATGCATGGATATATTAGTGGTTAAGACATGGGCACGAGGGCATTATGACATTTAAAATACCGAGTCCCGAGGGCGAGTGTATTTTATATGTCATAATGCCCGAGTGTCCATGTCTTAACCATTATAGCATCCGTTGCTAACGCTTTATACTGTTGCTAGCGCTTTATACATTATAAAATTGCTGTATAATAGTACTGTTTCTATGGTAACGGATGCTATTTAATATTATTGTGATGTTGACCATAACAACAATGTACTATAATTTTTTTGTAGTATGTTTGTACGGATACACCAGAGGACCACCACCCGATGATCGATTACACTCCACCCAGTTACATTTCACTGCTATTCACGGACCTCGGGGTGTTGACACCATCAGCTGTTAGTGACGAACTGATAAAGCTGTACTCTTAAATCAACCGATTTCTATTTTTTTCACATGATCAAGAAACAGTTATTCTCATTAACAATATAATATATATATATATATATATATATATATAAGATTGATATTAATCAAATTAGTTTTTAAGGGTGTGGTTTATGGGCTTTACTTGTATATGAGATGTAGGCAAATACACATGAATACAAACATGGAGGTACGTAAATATATTTTTATGCATGTACGTACATATGTATAAGTTATATATAGATCTGCCTTTAGGTGGTTATGCATATAATGTGGCGCATTGAAGAATGATATAATGTGGGTTCATGATCAGCTGCATGGCTGTATATATGCAATTTCTATGTATATACTGTACATATACGTATGTACTGTATAATACAATTTCTATGTACATATACGTATGTACTGTATAATACAATTTCTATGTACATAATATTATGTACTGTACCAAGTTGTTAGTCTGTTATTTTCAATATTGCATGATCACAGACCGCTGTGAATGGTTGGCTTTACACATCTTTCTATTACCACTCATGGGAAGTGTAAAATGTACTGTACTGTACCGTGTACGTACACAAATTTTATTGAACACATGCACACAAACACACACATGCACACTTGCACACACACACATGCACATGCACAATAACACACACACACACACGCACATATATAATATTATACACATTTTCTATGGCCACTTTCAGAGGAAGTACGTACGTTTGCCCACCAAGAGCTCGAGCAGGATGTCAATAAGAGAACCAAGACCAAGTTGTACAAGGAGAGATCTTAGAAAAGAAAGGTGAAGGACACTCTGTGAGGTTCACAAACATTGAGTCACTCGATGTGGGAAAAATGCTCAAATTTCTGACAATGACAAGATCCATGGCCAGTTTAATTCACTAAGGTATACCTTGCCATGTAACAGAGGGAATGACCACCTCATGACTGCTGGTATGATGAGTGGTTGTAATTTCCAAGTGTTCTGTCATATGCAGTCGTCCCTCGTGTGCCCATACAAACTGAACTATTGTACTCAACTCCAGGTGGAATGTCATTTTATTAAATCACACATCTACACGTGATCAGAAGACATTACTCCCACATAACCTCATGATTGCTGGTATGCAAAGTAGTTGTGATTTCCGAGCATTCTTTCATATGCAGTCTTCCTTTGTGTGCTCATACAAACTGAACTATTGTACTCAACCCCAGGTGGAATGTCCATTTGTAATAAATCATTCGGGCTACCAAGGTTTTTATGTACTGTATAAAATTATTATGACAATGATTACATACAATTATTCTTCACACTATATAGGTTGGCTATATTATACGTATACTGGGAAGTGTACATTACTTAATAACATATATACATTAACATGTACACAAAATATTATGTACATGTTCATTACATATTATACTGTGGTATGTACGGAGCCTGTGCAATATCTGTATGTATGCAAACTGTGACATGTTTGTGAAATCATGGAGTATAATGGATTTACCTCACTGAAGACTCACATAATATAGTTTCACAATGTATCATGTGGTATATCAATTGTGTGTCAAGCAGCAAAGTGTGCTGGAGCTAACACAACCGGAGTTGAAAGCAAGAGGCTTCCGCCTGTCTTACTTGAATTTCTTGCATATAGCTACGTATATTTGAATGTCCTTCATTGATTCATATTTTACATTAAAGAAAGCAATAATTGATAAAGATATCATTTATAAATACGGGGAGAAACAGTTATGTAAATTAACCAAGTATTGGTGATGTGATACGCATATTACTATTATTGCCGAACCGAATGCCACAACTCATTATTGCGGTTTGCACCTTGTATGTGCTCTCAGGCCAACGCAAAGATTGACGAAGGATTTAACCTCCATGCAGATGGGTGGAATGGAATGTCAGTGATCCTCACACAAATAATACACGTCATACCAACCATGTTATCATTTTCAACCTATTGACATGACTGTAAGTGCAAATTATTTCACTACAGTTAAACCTGTATTAAAACCCTGGCGAAGGGACTACTAAAGCAGGCCCAAGGCCAGGTGGTATTTATACAGAGGTGCCATATACTCTAGTTAAGGTAGAGTGGATGGTCCTGGACAAAAGTAATGATCACGTACTTAATTAGAACAGGTAGTCTTCGCGTACAGCTGGTGCGGGCCATTTTAAACTGATTGCGCAAGTTACTAAAATGGTTGCCTTTCTACTAAGATTATGTTTATACGTATTTGAATGTAGCCTCATTGAAACCACCTACCCGGATGCAGATCGGACCATCGTATAGAGTGTCTATTATGGACTTCATCCGACCATCGTGTATGATCCGACATTTGTAGGTCGGTAACAAAGGTCGCGGTGTTCGATCTATGGTTGTAGACTATGCCAGGAGACGGAAGAACTCGAGCTGGTTAACGTTAAGGAGACTACTAGCTCAATCCGCGAAATCGTGCATGAGTTTCTTTACACATACTAAAATACTATTTTTAATTGTTGTTTTCACTAATCCGGTAGAAAACTGTGTTCACATCTGAAGGGGATAAAGTGTGTTTTGACGGGCTTTTAAATTAATCGTACGTACGTAGATATGAATAACGCCTCGCTCTGTGGCAGTGCGGTGAAACCAGCCCGTCTGCTACGTTGTAACCCTCCATGCGTAGATTCTCCATTGTCTGAGTTAACAGTGATGAAGCTAACGCGAACTGAAGGGCTAGCATTACCGGCAGGGACTTTAACCTAAATAGGAAGCATATACTCTCCTATATGGAGACAGTCCGGTACGAGGAGAATCATCCTTATTATATATGCATTATTGCAAGTCGTAACACTTTTGAATTTTCATATGATTGCATTATTTGTCAAAAAATACGTAATTCTGATTTAGTAAGGGTAAGTACAGGCTGAATAAAATGTAAGTGTTAACAGCACCTGTACTCTCTCACTACTACAGAGACAAAGTGATGAAAATTGTTTTACACTCTCTCCTCTACTACATAAAAGCCTATATGATTAATTCAGAGAATGAACGAAGACTGTATGTTTCCTGTTTCAGACTCTTTGCTCCTTCCCTCAATTTTACTGCAAGTATAGTTCCACCCTCTTGTCTGTGCTCCTTGTGTGCTGTCCTTATGAGCAAGGCCACATCTGCAACGATAAAAATTCCACCAAAAGTAAATGCAGTTGTAGCTATAAGTAGTGCAACAGCAAGCTTCCCGGCATCGTCTTTCAATGCTATTTTCCATTCTTGTACTGTATTGGAAACGTTGTTGAGTTTTACACTCAGTTCATCAGCTGTGTCACTATTTCCAAACACCTTTGTCAGAATTTCCTTTTCGGTTATTCCAAATTCTTCTCCTTTCAGTTTAAGATATTGGTCAAAATCATTATGTTTGTCGATTAAAGTTTTGCACAATTTCGCATTTTCTTTAGCCCAATCATTTGCTTTCTTTAATGCAACCCTTTTCTCCACAAAATCACCGATAGCAGCTCCAACCCTAACAGCTACTCCTGCTGCTGCAATCCCACCGCCGGCAACCATCATTGGCACTCCTAAAATTGCTCCGACCCCAGAAAATGTGAGTATGCCACCTACTGCTGCCAACACTCCACCGCCTGCCATGCCTGCATATCCACCTATATTTGCACCGAAAACATTTCTGTAAGCAAGGTCGAGATCGTCAGCTGCATCATTCAGTATCTGTTCTGCTTCATCGCGGTGCTTGACAACATCTTTTGCTGACTGTATCAACTCTTTTGCCTTCTGCCTTATATTTTCCTTCCAGTCACTACTCTCAGACATGATATAACTGTTGCAAAATGAAAACCTCTGCCTGACGCAGCCTTTTATACCCTGTTTGAATCACATCATCCACTACATATTTTGCACCTAGGTCATGCTATGGTATGTATGTTTATCATTTGGAATCCTTATTTGGTATTAATGTTGGTATATCATTCCGAGGGTGAGCTGATTATCACAGTTGAACTATCGAAGTTTGTAGAGCAAATTGATCCCAACCTAGTCGGCAATTCGGCATCACGATGGCAGACACAGTGCTTGCACATATTCGTGACATTTACAATAGAATGGGTGACCTGATGTTCCCTAAAAGTGGTTCTAAGGAAACTGATCGTGATGGTGAGAGACAGACATGGAGGGAAAAAATCGATGAAATGCATAAAATACTCACAGAACAGAAGGAAAAAGCGGAAAGCAGCTCTAAACAAAAGGTTAAAGAAGATTTCGGTGATAAAGTGCAGAAAATGGCCACTGCAGCAGAGAAAATGGTTTCAGTGGCAGATGCTTTGAAGAGTGAAGACCCCGATCAATTCATTATTGCCGTTATTTCGACAATTTCAGCATTTGCAGTACTGGCTGGTCCCGAGGGAGCCATCGTAGCAGGTGTGGCTCAAATAGCTTGTGTCTTCTACAAATTTCTTGTGATGGACTGGGAACCTGAAGAAAGCCTACCCTGTAAAATTCGTAGAATAGTCAAGAAGGAGATCAATTCAGCCCTGAAGAGTTTCAAGACAGATGAGTTGATTAGGATTACTAGAGGTTGGATGGAAGTTGGAGACTGGATCCAAAAAGAGCTAGATTTGCAAATCCAGGGCAAAGCACCTTACGCTGGTTATAAACCGGAACGTTTTGATGGGATCGTTAAACTTCAGGGTGAATTCACATTTGAAATTGGCAAAAAAGTCAGCGATGAGCACGAGGCGGCACAATGCATGTTCTTCACAAGCCTTTACATCAAAGTGTCCCTTTTGTTCCATTCCATGCTGATGTCCCATTTGAGACTGGCCCATCAGCTTGATTCTGCTCACGTTCCATCAGTTCAAGGGAAAATTGACGTTCTGAAAGACAAGGGAAAGGAGCTACTGGGATTTCTATCGGACAAGGCATTGTTGGGAGCAGCTGGAATGATCGATGATTGTAAGCGACTCAAAATGATTGCGTATGCTGATTTGCGAAACTCCCCTAAGTTCAACCTCATCAAAAACTATCGCACAGTCATTTTGGACCTACCCGAAGTGACCTATACCGTTGAAGAAGCGCGTTACTCATCTGTGATCTGGCCAATCGAATGGGATGAAAAATGCTACAAGGCCCATCGTCAAAACAACGACCACTATTTTGCCCTCGTCAACCATACAAAATTGCCCATCAGTATATTTTCAGGTGAAGTGGGTACTGAAGTGAAGAACCTCAAGTTTCATGAGGTGGTCAAACCAGGTGAATGCTATACCAGAATGTGCACCAAGGGATCTGTACAGACCAAATTTGAAGCTGGAGGAGTGTTCTGTTTGGGCAGTGCTGCTGATGCTTATGAACACGTAGGGTTAGCCCAACTGATCCAGTTCGCCATGTTATACCGTAACCCTTTGAGGGGCTCTCGAATTTGCAAGATCAAAACTATCATATCTGATACACCTGGTGAGCCAAAAGGCCAGGATGCGTTGAATAATCTTGAAGCAGCAAGCAACAATGAAGAATGTACCTCATTTTGGCATGATGGCGAATTGTTCCTATTGAAAGCTCAAGCAGATGAAATGGTTGAAAAGCGACATCTGGCTATCGAATCTGAACCGTTGATACGTGATCACTGTATTTACAGATTCTGTGTTACGCAAACCACCCTGGATGAGCTGAAGATTCGTCGTATTGGTCTATAAATTCAAACACTTTACATATTCTAGTTAGAAATGACACTGCATACACATACGTATGTGGGACTCCAGTACATGTAATTTCAAACTGTCATTTGATCAGAATATGTAGTACCATAATAATATTGTTATGCATTTATAAAGTTTTGTTGATAATAATAGCCAGCACTTTATTTGGCATTATGTCACTGTTTCAATGTATTATCAGCCTCAATTGTCCACAGCATGTTAACAAATTGAATGCTATGTTATATGATTCTTGCTTGTGGTATTTTGATAATAATACTATGCACATGGAAATGATAGTGGTGGGTGTTGGTCATAAAGTGGTTTCACTGTAACAAAAATTCACTGTATGTGCACACATACATATGTAGGCATGTAGGCATTTATACACCAATGCATGTACACACACATACACGCATGCACGCACGCAAAAAAAAGAAAGCCACACATGTACACACATACTCACACACATACATCAGATACACACACATGCATCCTTGTATGCACACACACACACGCACGCACGCACGCACGCACGCACACACACACACACACACACATGAACACATGCACGTGCACACACACATGTATGCCCATGTTTTCATTTTTTTGTTAATCACATTTTGCATTCCACCTATTGTGGAGTGCAATAGACCAGTTTGTATGGGGACATGCACATGGCTGAGCAGACTACGTATACTAGTAAACCACAACCTGCCACCATACCAGGAGGTTTAAGGTAGTCCTTGCTTCTGTGGGAGTATGTATATACGTATCTTCTGATCATCTGCATACATGTCCTCAAACACAAACAAACGCATACATGTACACACACACACACACACACACACACACACACACACACACACACACACACAGACACACACACACACACAACACACACACACACACACACACACACACACACACACACACACACACACACACACACACATGAACACATGCACATGTATATACTACAAATGTATCAAGCCTGTATATTGAAGTATTATCGAAGTATCACAAATGCAGTTTCCTGAAACCAAAGTAGGTGTTGTTCACATCTTGTCATATAGGCTCCTCCTATTGTATGATTCAATTGAAAGATGTATACATAACATGGCATTCGTGGATGTGTGACAGATGGCTGGTATGAAATCAGGTGACGTTACTCCCACAGTTACACGGACCACCTCATGACTGCTGGTATGCTGAGTGGTTGTGAATTCTGAGTGTTCATTCATATGTAGTCCTCCTTCCCGTGTGCCGATACAAACTGAACTATTGTACTCAACCCCAGTTGGAATGTCCTTTTAATATATCACTCAGTACTAAGGGTCCAAGGATCCTACATGTAATCAGGTGACATTACTCCACCTCATGACTGCTGGTATGCTGAGTGGTTGTGAATTCTGAGTGTTCTTTCACATGTACCCTTCCCCATGCGCCAATGCAAACTGGACTATTGTACTCACCCCCAGTTGGCATGTTCATTTAATAAATCACTCAGTACCAAGTTCACAATGAATTACAATTGTAAGCGTAATACATACGTATGTAGCTGACACTGGCTATATACCAAGATTTTCATATAATATTATGTTTCAGTACTATCATAATGCAGATATACAGATATTTTATACACATTGGATACTAGGAAGTGTACATACATTAACAAATGCACACAATGCAATATTATGTACATGTTCATTATGTATATTGTACGAAATGAATACGTAGGTACAATATCTGTATGCATGCATTCTGTAACATCATGTTTGGAATCATAGATCGTGGACATCCGTAGGACACTTTGGGACCTTGATTTTAGTCCTTATTACAGAGGTTTCCTCAATTCAGAGGTCACTTCATACACTACAGTACTACACTGGGACATAGAATGGTGTCCTTATTATGGAGGTTTCTGCAATTCAGAGGTTTGTAATAGAGAGGTCCCACTGTACATGAGCATTTGCAAGTATATACGTTTGCAATGATCAGTATGGGATGTGCACACACATAATAATATTATTACATTGCATATTTCTTCCTTATACATAGGTACCCCATGGCATACGTAGCTGCATAATTAGAGTAATTGTGCTGTAATCATTGTCAGGACAACATGTTCCATGTGTGGGTAATTTTATATAGCAAGTATTTGTTTAAAAAATATGGTTGTGAAATGTTTCTGAACATATTCATAGCTTTATGTATAAGGTATTTTGTAATGTTGCAGTAAGAATAATTGCATTGATGGCAGGGCATGAAGGTGTTGTACACCATGTGTGATATGAAGTTCGTACATATGTATATTATTATGTACGTACTCTCCCATACATTGAAAAAATTTTAAGCACCTTCCAATGTAGCTGGAGTTACGGGCCACCTATTGAGATGGGAATTTTTCACAAGTTAGTTCAAGTTTCCAACTAGGTCTGCCTAAAATATCAAGTTGACACACCCCCTCCCCCATGAGCTATGCAAAAAGGTACTTAACATTTTCTCTCCTATACTCTCCCATACATTGAAAAAATGTTAAGCACCTTCCAATGTAGCTGGAGTTATGAGCCATCTATTGAGGTGGGAATTGTTTCACAAGTTAGTTCAAGTTTCCAACTAGGTCTGCCTAAACTATCAAGTTGACACACCCCCTCCCCCATGAGTTATGCAAAAAGGTGCTTAACGTTTTTTCTCCTATACTCTCCCATACATTGAAATAATATTAAGTACCTTCCAATGTAGCTGTAGTTACAAGCCACCTATTGAGATGGGAATTGTTTAAGGCGTTAGTTTACGTCTCCAGCTAGGTCTGCCTAAAATATCAAGTTGACACACCCCTTTCCCCATGAGCTATGCAAAAAGGTGCTTAATGTTTTCTCCCCTATACTCTCCCATACATTGAAAAAATGTTAAGCACCTTCCAATGTAGCTGGAGTTACGAGCCACCTATTGAGATGTGAATTATTTCAAAAGTTAGTTGACGTCTCCAGCTAGGTCTGCCTAGAATATCATGTTGACACGCCCCCTCCCCCATGAGCTATGCAAAAAGGTGCTTAACATTTTCTCTCCTATACTCTCCCATACATTGAAAAAATTTTAAGCACCTTCCAATGTAGCTGGAGTTATGAACCACCTATTGAGATGGGAATTATTTCACAAGTTAGTTGACGTCTCCAACTAGGTCTGTGAGAAATATCGAGTTAACACGCCCCCTCCCCCATGAGCTATGCAAAAAGGTGTTTATTGTTTTCTCTCCTATACTCCCCCATACATTGAAAAAATGTTAAGCACCTTCCAATGTAGCTGTAGTTACGAGCCACCTATTGAGATGGGAATTGTTTCACAAGTTAGTTCAAGTTTCCAACTAGGTCTGCCTAAAATATCACGTTGACACGCCCCCTCCACCATGAGCTATGCAAAAAGGTGCTTATTGTTTTCTCTCCTATACTCTCCCATACATTGAAAAAATGTTAAGCACCTTCCAATGTAGCTGGAGTTACAAGCCACCTATTGAGATGGGAATTGTTTCAAAAGTTAGTTGACGTCTCCAACTAGGTCTGCCTAGAATATCACGTTGACACGCCCCCTCCCCCATGAGCTATGCAAAAAGGTGCTTAACATTTTCTCTCCTATACTCTCCCATACATTGAAAAAATGTTAAGCACCTTCCAATGTAGCTGGAGTTACGAGCCACCTATTGAGATGGGAATTGTTTCACAAGTTAGTTTACGTCTCCAGCCAGGTCTGTGTGAAATATCAAGTTGACACGCCCCTTTCCCCATGAGCTATGTAAAAAAGTGCTTAATGTTTTCTCTCCTATACTCTCCCATACATTGAAAAAGTGTTAAACACCTTCCAATGTAGCTGGAGTGACGAGCCACCTATTGAGATTGGAATTGTTTAAGGCGTTAGTTTACGTCTCCAGCTAGGTCTGCCTAAAATATCAAGTTGACACACCCCCTCCCCCATGAGTTATGCAAAAAGGTGCTTAATGTTCTCTCTCCTATACTCTCCCATACATTGAAAAAATGATAAGCACCTTCCAATGTAGCTGGAGTTACGAGCCACCTATTGAGATGGGAATTGTTTCACAAGTTAGTTGTCGTCTCCAACTAGGTCTGTGAGGAATATCGAGTTGACACACCCCCTCCCCCATGAGCTATGTAAAAAGGTGCTTAATGTTTTCTCTCCTATACTCTCCCATACATTGAAAAAATGTTAAGCACCTTCCAATGTAGCTGGAGTGACGAGCCACCTATTGAGATGGGAATTGTTTCACAAGTTAGTTCACGTCTCCAACTAGGTTATGCAAAAAGGTGCTTAACGTTTTTTCTCCTATACTCTCCCATACATACATTGAAATAATATTAAGCACCTTCCAATGTAGCTGTGGTTACGAGCCACCTATTGAGATGGGAATTGTTTAAGACGTTGGTTTACGTCTCCAGCTAGGTTTGTGTGAAATATCGAGTTGACACGCCCCTTTCCCCATGAGCTATGCAAAAAGGTGCTTAATGTTTTCTCTCCTATACTCTCCCATACATTGAAAAAATGTTAAGCACCTTCCAATGTAGCTGGAGTGGCGAGCCACCTATTGAGATGGGAATTGTTTCAAAAGTTAGTTGACGTCCCCAACTAGGTCTGCCTAAAATATCACGTTGACCCTCCCCCTCCCCCATGAGTTATACAAAAAGGTGCTTAACGTTTTTTCTCCTACACTCTCCCATACATTGAAAAAATTTTAAGCACCTTCCAATGTAGCCGGTGTTACGGGCCATCTATTGAGATGGGAATTGTTTCACAAGTTAGTTCACGTCCCCAACTAGGTCTGCCTAAAATATCAAGTTTACACGCCCCTTTCCTCATGAGCTATGCAAAAAGGTGCTTAATGTTTTCTCTCCTATACTCTCCCATACATTGAAAAAAGTTTAAGCACCTTCCAATGTAGCTGTAGTTACGAGCCACCTATTGAGATGGGAATTGTTTCACAAGTTAGTTCACGTCTCCAACTAGGTTATGCAAAAAGGTGCTTAACGTTTTTTCTCCTATACTCTCCCATACATACATTGAAATAATATTAAGCACCTTCCAATGTAGCTGTAGTTACGAGCCACCTATTGAGATGGGAATTGTTTAAGACGTTAGTTTACGTCTCCAGCTAGGTCTGTGTGAAATATCAAGTTGACGCGCCCCTTTCCCCATGAGTTATGCAAAAAGGTGCTTAATGTTTTCTCTCCTATACTCTCCCATACATTGAAAAAATGTTAAGCACCTTCCAATGTACGTAGCTGGAGTTACGAGCCACCTATTGAGATGGGAATTGTTTCACAAGTTAGTTGACGTCCCAAACTAGGTCTGTGTGAAATATCATGTTGACACGCCCCTCCCCCATGAGCTATGCAAAAAGGTGCTTAACATTTTCTCTCCTATACTCTCCCATACATTGAAAAAATTTTAAGCACCTTCCAATGTAGCTGTAGTTACGGGCCATCTATTAAGATGGGAATTGTTCCACAAGTTAGTTCACGTTCCCAACTAGGTCTGCCTGAAATATCAACGTGACACGCCCCTTCCCCCATGAACTATGCAAAAAGGTGCTTAACATTTTCTCTCCTATACTCCCCATACATTGAAAAAATATTAAGCACCTTCCAATGTAGCTGGAGTTACGAGCCACCTATTGAGATGGGAATTGTTTCACAAGTTAGTTCACGTCTCCAACTAGGTCTGCCTAGAATATCACCTTGACACGCCTCCTCCCCCATGAGCTATGCAAAAAGGTGCTTAACATTTTCTCTCCTATACTCTCCCATACATTGAAAAAAATTAATGTTAAGCACCTTCCAATGTAGCTGGAGTTACGAGCCACCTATTGAGATGGGAATTTTTTCACAAGTTAGTTCACATCTCCAACTAGGTCTGTGAGAAATATCACGTTGACACGCCCCTTTCCCCATGAGCTATGCAAAAAGGTGCTTAATGTTTTCTCTCCTATACTCTCCCATACATTGAAAAAAGTTTAAGCACCTTCCAATGTAGCTGTAGTTACGAGCCACCTATTGAGATGGGAATTGTTTAAGGCGTTAGTTTACGTCTCCCGCTAGGTCTGTGTGAATTATCAAGTTGACGCGCCCCTTTCCCCATGAGCTATGCAAAAAGGTGCTTAATGTTTTCTCTCCTATACTCTCCCATACATTGAAAAAATGTTAAGCACCTTCCAATGTAGCTGTAGTTACGAGCCACCTATTGAGATGGGAATTGCTTCAAAAGTTAGTTGACATCCCCAACTAGGTCTGCCTAAAACATCAAGTTGACACGCCCCCTCCACCATGAGCTATGCAAAAAGGTGCTTAATGTTTTCTCTCCTATACTCCCCATACGTACATTGAAAAAATGTTAAGCACCTTCGAATGTAGCTGGAGTTACGAGCCACCTATTGAGATGGGAATTGTTTCAAAAGTTAGTTGACGTCTCCAACTAGGTCTGCCTAGAATATCACGTTGACACGCCCCCTCCCCCATGAGCTATGCATAAAGGTGCTTAATGTTTTCTCTCCTATACTCTCCCATACATTGAAAAAATGTTAAGCACCTTCCAATGTAGCTGGAGTTACGAGCCACCTATTGAGATGGGAATTGTTTCAAAAGTTAGTTTACGTCTCCAACTAGGTCTGTGAGAAATATCAAGTTGACACGCCCCCTCCCCCATGAGCTATGCAAAAAGGTGCTTATTGTTTTCTCTCCTATACTCCCCCAAACATTGAAATAATATTATTAAGCACCTTCCAATGTAGCTGTAGTTACGAGCCACCTATTGAGATGGGAATTGTTTAAGGCGTTAGTTTACGTCTCCAGCTAGGTCTGCCTAAAATATCACGTTGACACGCCCCTTCCCCCATGAGCTATGCAAAAAGGTGCTTAATGTTTTCTCTCCTATACTCTCCCTTACATTGAAGAAATGTTAAGCACCTTCCAATGTAGCTGGAGTTACGGGCCATCTATTGAGATGGGAATTGTTCCACAAGTTAGTTCACGTTCCCAACTAGGTCTGCCTGAAATATCAACGTGACATGCCCCTTCCCCCATGAGCTATGCAAAAAGGTGCTTAACATTTTCTCTCCTATACTCCCCATACATTGAAATAATATTAAGCACCTTCCAATGTAGCTGTAGTTACGAGCCACCTATTGAGATGGGAATTGTTTAAGGCGTTAGTTTACGTCTCCAGCTAGGTCTGTGTGAAATATTAAGTTAACGTGCCCCTTTCCCCATGATCTATACAAAAAGGTGCTTAATGTTTTCTCTCCTATACTCTCCCATACATTGAAAAAATGTTAAGCACCTTCCAAAGTAGCTGGTGTTACGAGCCACCTATTGAGATGGGAATTGTTTCAAAAGTTAGTTGACATCCCCAACTAGGTCTGCCTAAAACATCAAGTTGACACGCCCCCTCCACCATGAGCTATGCAAAAAAAGGCTTAATGTTTTCTCTCCTATACTCCCCATACGTACATTGAAAAAATGTTAAGCACCTTCGAATGTAGCTAGAGTTACGAGCCACCTATTGAGATGGGAATTGTTTCAAAAGTTAGTTGACGTCTCCAACTAGGTCTGCCTAGAATATCACGTTGACACGCCCCCTCCCCCATGAGCTATGCAAAAAGGTGCTTAACATTTTCTCTCCTATACTCTCCCATACATTGAAAAAATGTTAAGCACCTTCCAATGTAGCTGTAGTTACGAGCCACCTATTGAGATGGGAATTGTTTCACAAGTTAGTTCACGTCTCCAACTAGGTCTGTGAGAAATATCGAGTTGACACGCCCCCTCCCCCATGAGCTATGCAAGAAGGTGTTTTTATTGTTTTCTCTCCTATACTCCCCCATACATTGAAAAAATGTTAAGCACCTTCCAATGTAGCTGGAGTTACGAGCCACCTATTGAGATGGGAATTGTTTCAAAAGTTAGTTCACGTTCCCAACTAGGTCTGCCTGAAATATCAACGTGACATGCCCCTTCCCCCATGAGCTATGCAAAAAGGTGCTTAACATTTTCTCTCCTATACTCCCCATACATTGAAATAATATTAAGCACCTTCCAATGTAGCTGTAGTTACGAGCCACCTATTGAGATGGGAATTGTTTAAGGCGTTAGTTTACGTCTCCAGCTAGGTCTGTGTGAAATATTAAGTTAACGTGCCCCTTTCCCCATGATCTATACAAAAAGGTGCTTAATGTTTTCTCTCCTATACTCTCCCATACATTGAAAAAATGTTAAGCACCTTCCAAAGTAGCTGGTGTTACGAGCCACCTATTGAGATGGGAATTGTTTCAAAAGTTAGTTGACATCCCCAACTAGGTCTGCCTAAAACATCAAGTTGACACGCCCCCTCCACCATGAGCTATGCAAAAAAAGGCTTAATGTTTTCTCTCCTATACTCCCCATACGTACATTGAAAAAATGTTAAGCACCTTCGAATGTAGCTAGAGTTACGAGCCACCTATTGAGATGGGAATTGTTTCAAAAGTTAGTTGACGTCTCCAACTAGGTCTGCCTAGAATATCACGTTGACACGCCCCCTCCCCCATGAGCTATGCAAAAAGGTGCTTAACATTTTCTCTCCTATACTCTCCCATACATTGAAAAAATGTTAAGCACCTTCCAATGTAGCTGTAGTTACGAGCCACCTATTGAGATGGGAATTGTTTCACAAGTTAGTTCACGTCTCCAACTAGGTCTGTGAGAAATATCGAGTTGACACGCCCCCTCCCCCATGAGCTATGCAAGAAGGTGTTTTTATTGTTTTCTCTCCTATACTCCCCCATACATTGAAAAAATGTTAAGCACCTTCCAATGTAGCTGGAGTTACGAGCCACCTATTGAGATGGGAATTGTTTCAAAAGTTAGTTCACGTCTCCAACTAGGTCTGTGAGAAATATCAAGTTGACACGCCCCCTCCCCTATGAGCTATGCAAAAAGGTGCTTATTGTTTTCTCTCCTATACTCCCCCATACATTGAAATAATATTATTAAGCACCTTCCAATGTAGCTGTAGTTACGAGCCACCTATTGAGATGGGAATTGTTTAAGGCGTTAGTTTACGTCTCCAGCTAGGTCTGCCTAAAATATCACGTTGACACACCCCTTCCCCCATGAGCTATGCAAAAAGGTGCTTAACATTTTCTCTCCTATACTCTCCCATACAATGAAAAAATGTTAAGCACCTTCCAATGTAGCTGGAGTTACGGGCCATCTATTGAGATGGGAATTGTTCCACAAGTTAGTTCACGTTCCCAACTAGGTCTGCCTGAAATATCAACGTGACACGCCCCTTCCCCCATGAGCTATGCAAAAAGGTACTTAACATTTTCTCTCCTACGTATACTCCCCGTACATTGAAATAATATTAAGCACCTTCCAATGTAGCTGTAGTTACGAGCCACCTATTGAGATGGGAATTGTTTAAGGCGTTAGTTTACGTCTCCAGCTAGGTCTGTGTGAAATATCAAGTTGACGTGCCCCTTTCCCCATGAGCTATGCAAAAAGGTGCTTAATGTTTTCTCTCCTATACTCTCCCATACATTGAAAAAATGTTAAGCACCTTCCAATTTAGCTGGAGTTACGAGCCACCTATTGAGATGGGAATTGTTTAAGGCGTTAGTTTACGTCTCCAGCTAGGTCTGCCTAAAATATCAAGTTGTCACGCCCCTTTCCCCATGGGCTATGCAAAAAGGTGTTTTTATTGTTTTCTCTCCTATACTCTCCCATACATTGAAAAAATTTTAAGCACCTTCCAATGTAGCTGGAGTTACGAGCCACCTATTGAGATGGGAATTGTTTCACAAGTTTAGTTCACGTCTCCAACTAGGTCTGTGAGAAATATCGAGTTGACACGCCCCCTCCCCCATGAGTTATGCAAAAAGGTGCTTAACGTTTTTTCTCCTATACTCTCCCATTCATTGAAACAATATTAACCACCTTCCAATGTAGCTGTAGTTACGAGCCACCTATTGCATGAGATGGGAATTGTTTAAGGCGTTAGTTCACGTTCCCAACTAGGTCTGCCTGAAATATCAACGTGACACGCCCCTTCCCCCATGAACTATGCAAAAAGGTGCTTAACATTTTCTCTCCTATACTCCCCATACATTGAAAGAATATTAAGCACCTTCCAATGTAGCTGGAGTGATGAACCACCTATTGAGATGGGAATTGTTTCACAAGTTAGTTGACGTCTCCAACTAGGTATGTGTGAATTATCACGTTGACACGCCCCCTCCCCGATGAGTTATGCAAAAAGGTGCTTAACATTTTCTCTCCTATACTCTCCCATACATTGAAAAAATGTTAAGTACCTTCCAATGTAGCTGGAGTTACGAGCCATCTATTGAGATGGGAATTGTTCCACAAGTTAGTTCACGTTCCCAACTAGGTCTGCCTGAAATATCAACGTGACACGCCCCTTCCCCATGAGCTATACAAAAAGGTGCTTAACAATGTCTCTCCTATACTCCCCATACATTGAAACAATATTAACCACCTTCCAATGTAGCTGTAGTTACGAGCCACCTATTGAGATGGGAATTGTTTAAGGCGTTAGTTTACGTCTCCAGCTAGGTCTGTGTGAAATATCAAGTTGACGTGCCCCTTTCCCCATGAGCTATGCAAAAAGGTGCTTAATGTTTTCTCTCCTATACTCTCCCATACATTGAAAAAATGTTAAGCACCTTCCAATGTAGCTGGAGTTACGAGCCACCTATTGAGATGGGAATTGTTCCACAAGTTAGTTCACGTTCCCAAAAGGTATGCCTGAAATATCAACGTGACACGCCCCTTCCCCATGAGCTATGCAAAAAGGTGCTTAACAATGTCTCTCCTGTACTCCCCATACATTGAAACAATATTAACCACCTTCCAATGTAGCTGTAGTTACGAGCCACCTATTGAGATGGGAATTGTTTAAGGCGTTAGTTTACGTCTCCAGCTAGGTCTGCCTAAAACATCAAGTTGACACGCCCCCTCCACCATGAGCTATGCAAAAAGGTGCTTAATGTTTTCTCTCCTATACTCTCCCATACAATGAAAAAATGTTAAGCACCTTCCAATGTAGCTGGAGTTACGAGCCACCTATTGAGATGGGAATTGTTTCAAAAGTTAGGTGACGTCCCCAACTAGGTCTGCCTAAAATATCACATTGACACGCCCCTTTCCCCATTAGCTATGCAAAAAGGTGCTTATTGTTTTCTCTCCTATACTCCCCCATACATTGAAATAATGTTAAGCACCTTCCAATGTAGCTGGAGTTACGAGCCACCTATTGAGATGGGAATTGTTTCAAAAGTTAGTTGACGTCCCCAACTAGGCCTGCCTAAAATATCACATTGACGCGCCCCCTCCCCCATGAGCTATGCAAAAAGGTGCTTAACATTCTCTCTCCTATACTCTCCCATACATTGAAATAATATTAAGCACCTTCCAATGTAGCTGTAGTTACGAGCCACCTATTGAGATGGGAATTATTTCACAAGTTAGTTCACATCTCCAACTAGGTCTGTGAGAAATATCGAGTTGACATGCCCCCTCCCCCATGAGCTATGCAAAAAGGTGCTTAACATTTTCTCTCCTGTACTCTCCCATACATTGAAAAAATGTTAAGCACCTTCCAATGTAGCTGGAGTTACGAGCCACGTATTGAGATGGGAATTGTTTCAAAAGTTAGTTGACGTCCCCAACTAGGTCTGCCTAGAATATCACCTTGACACGCCTCCTCCCCCATGAGCTATGCAAAAAGGTGCTTAACATTTTCTCTCCTATACTCTCCCATACATTGAAAAAATGTTGAGCACCTTCCAATGTAGCTAGAGTTACGAGCCACCTATTGAGATGGGAATTTTTTCACAAGTTAGTTCACGTCTCCAACTAGGTCTGTGAGAAATATCACGTTGACACGCCCCCTCCCCCATGAACTATACGAAAAGGTGCTTAACATTTTCTCTCCTATACTCTCCCATACATTGAAAAAATTTTAAGCACCTTCCAATGTAGTTGGAGTTACGAGCCACCTATTGAGATTGGAATTGTGTCACAAGTTAGTTGACGTCCCCAACTAGGTCTGCCTATAATATCATGTTGACACGCCCCCTCCCCATGAGCTATGCAAAAAGGTGCTTAACATTTTCTCTCCTATACTCTCCCATACATTGAACAAATTTCAAGCACCTTCCAATGTAGCTGGAGTTACGGGCCATCTATTGAGATGGGAATTGTTCCACAAGTTAGTTCACGTTCTCAACTAGGTCTGCCTAAATTATCACGTTGACTCGCCCCCTCCCCCATGAGCTATGCAAAAAGGTGCTTAACATTTTCTCTCCTATACTCCCCCATACATGGAAAGAATGTTAAGCACCTTCCAATGTAGCTGGAGTTACGAGCCACCTATCGAGATGGGAATTGTTCCACAAGTTAGTTCACGTCCCAAACTAGGTCTGCCTAAAATATCAAGTTGACACACCTCCTCCCCCATGAGCTATGCAAAAAGGTGCTTAACGTTTTCTCTCCTATACGTATAATATGTATTATAATTACGTATGTATATATTATGTATATTATGTATATATTATATAATATTATATAGACCTATATATAGCATAATAGATCCTAAAGTACTCTGATATACCCTAATCTATATTTCTTCAATTTATCAATTATTTATCTCTCTCTCCCTAAACAGGGGAAATAGGAATTGACAGTGAATTTTTGAATCATAATTTGAAGACCAGTGAGTACAGAAAGAGTGCTGAAGGGCATCAGATGTAGTAACTGTAATATTACATTAAATTTACTGTAATTTTTGATTATTATAACATGTATTACAAATATTGCCCAAACATATATCATTTTTTATACTCCAGTGCATTTAACAGTGGCCGTGACCGTATATCTGTTGATACATCCCTGTACATAGCTTAAGCCTCAAGAATATTTAATTTCCCATGCATGATGCAGTATTAAATTGGGGTGATGTTGTGAGGAGGTCTGACTGTATACTAGATGCTTGGAAAATACAACGAAGTCAAATGACAAAAAAAAATTGGTAAGGATATGCACCCGATATGCCGATATGCACGACAATACCTATAATCGGCCAATAGATAGCCGATCCGATTATCGGTGCAACACTAGTAATAAGTGTGAGCAAGACATGATATATATGTAATCAGGCAAAAATTACTGAAGATGTATATTATGCATGTTGTAAGTACATGTACATGAACAACAAAACTTATAATTAACCATGTATGATAATGTTATAAATAATTATTTGCATGGAAATATTATGACATTGTAACAAATTAAGAATCATCACAATCCTTCCGCCCCCTCTCTAGGCTTCCTGGTGTATTCATCAGGTGAGCCATCATCACTTCCCACATTCACATCTTCCCTTGGAGGGAATGTTAAGGGAAGGTCCCTTGACACAACCAATCCATACTGAGATACACCACCCACTTCTACCTCTGGAAATAATAGTACAGAGAAGTTTGATCAGTGAACAGAATCCATATTTAATCACACACAATAACATATATGTATTTTATGTACATACACCATTAGACTGTAATATTAAATCAACACATAATAAAGATGTAGGACTTCATTCAATAGTCGAGGGACAGGGGCAATTTTCAAATTTTGAAAAAAAGTGGTGAACTTTACATGTGATAAAAGTATTATGAATCACTAAATACTGCACAGATTACGTCAGAATACAGTACGATAACTCTGCCAAACGATTGTTTGTGTATGGTGCATTAACATCCCTGAGCAAGGATTGGTCGAGGTATTGTACAATAGCTGCTACATAATATTACTGTACTAGTACCATAATATCTACTATTGACTTATGTCATACTTCCAATGATCAATAAATCCAAAAGTGATTTGTAAAATTACCGCGGCCAGTTGTCACTCATGACATCACCTGCCTATCTCACATACACATGTAAATGTAAGTTTCTTGAAGGAGCTCGAGGTGGGGGTGGTCAGGATGTAAAAGAGAGGGAAAGTGAAGGTTGGGTGAATGCACACGCACACACACGAACACACACACACACACACATGCATATACGTACACACACACACACACACACACACACACACACACACACACACACACACACACACACACACACACACACACACACACACACACACACATGTACACATACACACATTTAATGCAAGTCATCTATGTGGCAAGATCCGATGCACATTTTGACGATGTAATATATAACTGAAGTGATTTTGCTACATCTGAAGAAAAGCTCTTCTTTCTTCGTTAAGGTAATTCGTGCGATCTCAAAACACACCTATTTGTGGACCTGTATTTCAAACAAAAGCTGAAGAACTTGCCATGGAAGATGATTTTAAGTGCAGCACAGGTGGGCTTAGTCGATTCAAAGCCCGTCTCAATATCGTTATTGGTGAAAGTGCAGTCGTTGATAAATATATTCATCGACACTGATAAAAAGAACGTCGTTAAGGCAATTTAATTTAATAAACAGATTTGATCTCCATGGGCTGAGTACACATACTACTTCCCCTGTACACACTCACCTAGCTCATTCCTCCATTTCATATGAAGATTGCACAGTCATCTGTTGTGTGCTTGCATGGCTGGAGGACTCTATAGTAAAGCAATGTAAAATAACAAAGTTACAAAGTGTGCGTGCATGTGCGTATATATAATTGTCACATTTGGAAGCACAAAATTCCAAACATTTGAAAAAGGAGAACAATTTTGTTCGAAAAGAATCCTGTGAGGCTTTCAAAGGGATTAATCTGAACAAGAATGAGTCCTGACACGATCGCCGATATACATACGTAGTTGGGACACACAGAATGTACGTAGGTATGAATATGTTAGTTCCTGGTGTAGGAAAAAGATGCAAATTTGTAATGGACACAATTTACATAACACTTGTACTTGTGTGTGTGTGTGTGTGTGTGTGTGTGTGTGTGTGTGTGTGTGTGTGTGTGTGTGTGTGTATGTGCTGTGTGCATGTCTTTGCACATATTTTTATGCACACATGTGTACGTATGTACCTGTGTATACATAGTGCTAGGAAGTTCTATTTCGTCGCCAATAGAAAGTATTCAATTGAACATGACTGAAGTTACTGTTGAATAAGGAAACACAGTCAACATACAGTGTGTGTGTGTGTGTGTGTGTGTGTATGTGTGTGTGTGTGTGTGTGTGTGTGTGTGTGTGTGTGTGTGTGTGTGTGTTTGTGTGTGTATGTGTGTTGTGTGTGTGTTTGTGTGTGCGTGCGTGCATGTGTTTGTACGTACGTATGTGTATACATGTGTATGTATGTACCTGTGTATAGTGCTAGAAAGTTATATTTTGTCTCCAATAGTAGTGGTCAATTGAACATGACTGAATAAGACCCACGAATAAGGTAACAAGTTGAAATACAGCTTGTAACAGAAGGAACATTCAACGAGGAATTCACTATGGACACATACGTATGTATGTGTGTGTGCATGTGTGTGTGTGTGTGTGTGTGTGTGTGTGTGTGTGTGTGTGTGTGTGTGTGTGTGTGTGTGTGTGTGTGTGTAATAATTCTGTGATGTTACTCCCACCCAAGCATGGATCACCTCAGAACGGCTGATTTGGTGGCTAGTTCTGATTTTCCCACTGTTCCTTGAACCCATGTCTGGTTGGAGGATGAATACAATCAAACAAGTCTATAATTTAGACAAGGGAGCACTCCTCTTTCCTACTAGTGAGCAGGTCACACACAACACAAGTGTGTTCCTATGTGTGTGTGTGTGTGTGTGTGTGTGTGTGTGTGTGTGTGTGTGTGTGTGTGTGTGTGTGTGTGTGTTTGTGTGTGTGTGTGTGTGTGTGTGTGTGTGTGTGTGTGTGTGTGTGTGTGTGTGTGTGTGCGTGAGTGCATGCATGCATGCGTGCGTGTGTTGTGTACATGTGTTTGTACGTATATGTGTATGTGTATGCATGTGTACGTATGTGCCTGTGTATAGTGCTAGACAGTTCTATTTCATCTCCAATAGTAAGTGTTCAATTGAACATGACAGAAGTGACTGTTAAATAAGGAAACACAATTGATATACA
>OZ026564.1:1412610-1489473 GCA_964020155.1 Chondrilla cf. caribensis | reverse complement strand
CATACAGTATACTGCACCCAATGTACATACAGTATACTGCACCCAATGTACATACAGTATACTGTACCCAATGTATATACGGTATACTGCACCCAATGTACATACAGTATACTGTATCCAATGTACATACAGTATACTGCACCCAATGTACATACAGTATACTGCACCCAATGTACATACAGTATACTGTACCCAATGTACATACAGTATACCATACCCAATGTACATACAGTATACTGCACCCAATGTACATACAGTGCTCCAACCCTAAAAATTCCACTTTCAATTTTGTGGCAAAATGACTTCTGTGGCTACATGCATAGCCTAAAACATCGGACACTACCCTTCTTTGAGTCTATGTATACTCAATTTATAATTTGTAGGTGTGGTCCAAGGTCACATAACACCACCTGCAAATTAAATAAGTATAATTAAAATATGGTTTTTAGATATTATTTTTATTGGAAATCATAGTTGAGACCTCATACTATCAGGAAAGCATTTTCTGTTCACCTTGCAGCCTATGGTTGGCACGAATTTTTGGCTAGAACTTCCAAGGGGTCGTTAATCACTAGAATGTCGAATGTTAGGTATCAGAAGTGTTTATTTAGGATCTTGCGATTACGCGCGAGTTAAGAGCCTGTAAGCGAGTATTCGAATAGTTGTGCAATCATTAGATGTTATTCATAAGTTCACGATAGCAACAGGTATCCTGGTACGCCAGCGATTAAGCAATGTTGATGAAAAATTGCTCTTGTGGTGCCAAATGCTGACATCATGTCACGAGTTCATGATTTCGCACCTTCCCACGCAGAAGAAATGGATTCAGTCGCATTATAATTTAATTAGTCACGTGTTTACATGTGACTGCGCCGACATAATTCCTATAAAATGGCTGAATTTGCCTATTCTTTAGTACGTGACTTAACGGAAAACCTCACAGACAGCATTCGAAGGCTAATATTTGGCAGCGAACGAAGATTTAGTAGTTTTAAAGTCATTTGTGGGAAAAATAAAATGTTTGAAAACATTCGCTAGTTGTTATACAAAGTGGAACCTTAAGGGTTGGAACACTGTACATAGGTATGTATGAATAATTGTATAAAATAAAGGGCATGAACTAATTTACATATAGTACATATACATACGTACATACTAGGGCTGGGAATCGGATGAAATTTTCAAATTGATAATCAGTACACAGTAACCAATTGGTTAATTGATTAATCACCGGAAGTAATTAAGTGGGCCTAACCGGAACCACTTTCACTTTATTAGACTGAGTAGACGTTAAGTGAAGTCCACAGAGTCCTTTACACAATTCAGGTACTCTTGAAGTACAAAATTGAACCCATGGAGTGAAGGTTTTGGGTAATAAGGTGGGGATGGCTTCTGGTCTACTCACTTAATTGCTTCCTGTGATTAATCGATTTGCTTGCACTTCGATTAATCGTCCCAGCACTAATACATACAACAAATAAGACAATTACAACACAGTAGATGAAGTTGGAAGTGGTGGTGATTGGGACTGCACTGAGCCATTGCTTCCTTGTCAAAGTACAGGTGAGTACAGGGCAAACAGGTATCGGCAAGGGATGGCCAGGTGGGGCAAGACAAGCAAGTTGATTACACAATATTATACAGTGGAACCTCTCTATAAAGGACACTTTGGGACCTTAATTTTAGTCATTATTATAGAGGTTCCTCAATTTAGAGGTAATTTGATACACTACAGTACTACACTGGGACACAGAATGGTGTCCTTATTATAAAGGTTTCTGCAATTCAGAGGTATGTAATAGAGAGGTTCCACTGTACGTACCTACACAGTAGAAACTCGTTAAGACAAAATATTAGGGATCAACATACATTATTAGTTTTTGCTGTCAATTCTTCTTATCTGGATTTGTTTACTATACACACACTACTACAGCAAACTAATTAATGCTCA
The DNA here is from genome assembly GCA_964020155.1 of Chondrilla cf. caribensis. Taxonomy (NCBI): domain Eukaryota; kingdom Metazoa; phylum Porifera; class Demospongiae; order Chondrillida; family Chondrillidae; genus Chondrilla; species Chondrilla cf. caribensis. The sequence continues at coordinate 1,487,522 of OZ026564.1, read as the reverse complement.
AAATACGTAGGTTTGTGTTAATCAGCAATTCGTCTCGAGGGTGTTTTTCTTGACAAGGTTCCACTGTAAGCACACACATGTATCAATATGGAAGATTGTTCAGTTGAGTGATGCTATGAGTGAACAGTCTACCATATCGAGCAGTTCATACGTACATGTGTAGTGCATGGTACACACCATCGAAGCATAGAATAAAATGTAAAAATCAGGTTCTTGGGGGGTAAGGAGGCATTGGGAAGCTAAGCTCCCTGGAAAAAAAATCATAGTCTCCCTTAGCAATTGTCAGGCAAATCGATCCAACCTTCTCTTCTTTTGATAATCATCTATTTGCCCTGGGCACTTTGACAGAATACGCAGCTGACAAAATTCTGACTGGCGGTTTATGGTTTTGGGGATCAGACAGTTGTTACTATCATATTCATGATATTCATGAAGAAATTAATAGTATTCACTACTCAAGGTCAACCCAAGTAACCATGTTCCATGTAAGTAATGACTCCCTGGTTTTCAAGTATGTGGAACATAGTGGGACGAAGGCTGAGTAAAACTGAGTCTGTGTAGAAGGACATCTCATGCTTGTAGTGTCACAATGTACATAATAGGGGACCCAAGTAACCCAAGTAACCATGTTCCATGTAAGTAATGAATCCCTGGTTTTCAAGGATTTGGAACATAGTGGGACGAAGGCTAAGTAAAACTGAGTCTGTGTAGAAGGACATCTCATGCTTGTAGTGTCACAATGTGCATAATAGGGGACCTTGAAGTGGAAAATCTTAATTCTAAACTTCCAAATTATCATTTTTCCAACCAGGGAAATGTTTAATAGTTCCGGACTAACACTGCTGTGTATTGAGTGACTTCTGAATTGAGGGAACCTGTACAGTAAGGACACCATTCTATGTTTCAGAGAGATACTGTAGTGTATTGAGTGACTTCTGAATGGAGGGAACCTGTACAATAAGGACACCATCCTGTGTTTCAGAGTGATACTGTAGTGTATTGAGTGACTTCTGAATGGAGGGAACCTGTACAATAAGGACACCATCCTGTGTTTCAGAGTGATACTGTAGTGTATTGAGTGACTTCTGAATGGAGGGAACCTGTACAATAAGGACACCAGTCTGTGTTTCAGAGTAATACTGCACCTCTGAATTAAAAGAACCTGTACAATAAGGACACCATTCTGTGTTTCAGATTAATACTGCACCTCTGAATTGAGGTAACCTGTACAATAAGGACACCATTCTGTGTTTCAGAGTAATACTACACCTCTGAATTGAGAGAACCTGTACAATAAGGACACCATTCTGTGTTTCAGAGTAATACTGCACTTTTGAATTGAGGGAACCTGTACAATAAGGACACCATTTTGTGTTTCAGATTAATACTGCACCTGTGAATTAAGGAAACCTGTACAATAAGGACACTATTCTGTGTTTCAGATTAATACTGCACCTGTGAATTAAGGAAACCTGTACAATAAGGACACTATTCTGTGTTTCAGATTAATACTGCACCTCTGAATTGAGGGAACCTGTACAATAAGGACACCATTCTGTGTTTCAGAGTAATACTACACCTCTGAATTGAGAGAACCTGTACAATAAGGACACCATTCTGTGTTTCAGATTAATACTGCACCTGTGAATTAAGGGAACCTGTACAATAAGGACACCATTTTGTGTTTCAGATTAATACTGCACCTGTGAATTAAGGGAACCTGTACAATAAGGACACTATTCTGTGTTTCAGATTAATACTGCACCTGTGAATTAAGGGAACCTGTACAATAAGGACACTATTCTGTGTTTCAGATTAATACTGCACCTCTGAATTGAGGGAGCCTGTACAATAAGGACACCATTCTGTGTTCCAGAGCAATACTGTAGTGCACCGAGGAACCCCAAACTAAGGGAACCTGTACATTAAGGACACAAGCCTTTGGTCCCTATAATTAACATCCTCAATATACAGGCTTATACCAATGTACACACTGCCTGCACTGTGCAGCACTATACATCAACCTGAATGACCTACGTAGTCCTACAGGTGATAGAACCAGCCCGTTGCAGCTACATATGACCATGTACATATCATAGAGTGTGATAGTACTCTATATGTAGGGATGACGCGAAAAAAACATGGCAGCCCTATACCACGCATACGTACATTACTGATTTGCAAAAATATCGCCTATGGATTATGATCAACATGTACGTAGTGTGTTCTGTTTACTACAATCATAACAGAGAGTAGTTAATACATTGATGTTCAACTCATCAGTTTATCAATCCTTGAATACTTCAATCCAGCCTACAGTGGTAACGATGACTTCACTATTTCTGGTTGGTGATCATAACAATAAAATATTAAGAAGGTCACAACATCACACCATTATCAGTTGTAACTGGGGGACCACTCAGCTCCCAAAAGCAGTCCCATGTATTATGGTACAGTGGAACCACCATAATCCAGCACTTCTGTAAAACAACATTCTTTACAATCTGACCACATTCATTATTCCAAATTATACAAGAAAACCTTAACAATCTGACACAGGCCTGTTGTTAGGAATTAGAATGGAGAGTTTCGACATGTTAAGTAAAACTGCTGGTGCAAAACATAGCAGTGGATCTCCAGTAAACCATGCCTTTGACCCTCAATACGGCCTAGGACTGTCTTGAAATGTTTGGAATTTCAGGAAGTGATAGTCGAGAGGAGATTTGTACAAAACTGCCCACAAGCTCAAGACATCTATGTACGTACTTGTTTTCTCTAAGAGAGTTGGATTATCAAAATTCCACTATAATCATATTTCATGCATGTAGTAATAGCAATCTACAACAAATGATCACTATCAAATCAGGTTATAATCATTGCGGTAAAGTTAAACCGCTTTCCATCCATCCAATTCTAATATAATGATGCCTGGATAATTCAGCAGTCTTTGGGGAAGCAAATATCCACAGGTTGGATAATAGAGGCCTTCAGAATATGGAGTGCTATGGAGTACAATAACACTGGTAATGACGAATGTATTCAGGTTGTGGAGGCTGCTGGATCACAGTAGACATTGCATTACACAAGTCCCACTCTACTACAGGTCAACCAATGTTCGTACTGAACAGTCAAGGGTTTCTGGTTGAAGCTCATTACACAAAACGATTTTGGTTCACTCGAGTTTGCATTCTTCATTACCGAAAACGATTTCGCTTCGCATGAGCATGCCTTTCGACAATGTTCTCTTATCGCAAATGCATCCGTAAGTGAGTGATTTAATAACCACTGCACATGACAGCCCGCCACCCTAACAAATTATTGAATTCATTGTCTAACCTTATCAGAATTGTGGTGGTGGTGCTGTCAACCTAACCAGTAGTAAGGCTTCCAGCAAGCGCCATTTATTATTAGGTGCTACATGTAGCCATGCATATAAACTGATTAGAGGTGTTAAGAGTACCCATGGTTCACCAAACTCACCTGATACCAACTTCTCAGTAGGCCCTTATTGTCTAACCCTTATCTAGGCTGTGGTAGTAGATGGTTCTGCCTAGCAGTAAGGTTTCCATGAAGGCTGCTTACTATTAGGTACTACATGTAGCCATGCATATAAACTGGCATAAGGTGTTGGGAGTATCTACACTTAGCGCCCCACATCTACCCAATGGGCTTGTATTCTCTAACCTTTATCAGACTGTGGTGGTGGGTGGTTGTTATCCTGCAAGGCTTCCTGAGAGGTGAGTTGTGGTGAGTGACTCTCACCAGGTTAGCATCAACATTGGAGGTCACCAGGCACAACAAGGACTGTGGGCTAGTGACTTCATGCTCCAGTGGAAATGGGAAACAACCCCTCAGTCCATGACGTCAGACAATAATCCAATGAACAAGGGGAGTCATCCCTGGAGATCAATGGGGCTATACATCACTTGGTTGGCATGAGATTCTATTCACAGGATGTTTACTGTTACCTGAAGTTAAAACATTCAAAAAATTCAATGTCATACTTATGTACATATATAATCAATATATTCCCCTATGTAAACATGTATTTAATTGTTATGTAATAACATTCGTGATACTATACCTATGTACCTAAGTACTATAAGTAAGGTATATCAATGTGTACAGTCTGTACAGTACATACAGTGTGTAGAGTCTGTACAGTGTATACAGTCTGTACAGTCTGTACAGTGCATACAGTGTGTACAGTCTGTACAGTGCATACAGTATGTACAGTGCACACAGTGTTGACAGTGTGTACAGTCTGTACAGTGAGTATTATGGTTTTCCTGCTGACTGTAATCACAGGGTTAGATCAAGTTAAAGGTTGTTGCCGTGGTAACATACGTACATGTTAGGTTTTCTGGCTGTCAACAACACTACCATACACAGATCACTACACCACACTGGTAAACGTGTACATTCACAAATACAACAGCCTGGTTCAACCACATTGTAGGAATAGTACCTTCATATCATGAAATACGTATGTACATGTATGTTCGTATATACATACACATACGTATTATGCGTATGTATTCTAGCCATTGTACAGTCAAGCCCCTTTACAATAGCACTTTGTACAAGAGAACTGTCTCTATACAACAACATGTCTTGTGTGCACAGATACAAATGTACACATACATACGTATGTACACAATAATAATTGCATTGGTTACAACAGCAAAGTTGGTTATAATGACAGGAAAAGTGAGGAATCAAGGTTGATGTTGTGGTGAGGTCTGACTGTATACTAGTGTATGGGAGCACTACCAAGGGTGGTGTTGTGAAGAGGTCTGACTGTATACTAGTGTATGGGAGCACTACCAAGGGTGATGTTGTAAAGAGGTTTACTGTACTTTAAGTACATTAGAAGCTCACTAAGACAAACTACAAGGGACCAGAAAGTAAGCTCTTGTTATCAGATTTACTGCCAATCAGGATTTGCTCACCACATGTACACTACGACAGCAAACCAAATAATGGTCAAAAATTGGTTTGTGTTACGCAGAAATTTGTCTTGAGTGTTCATCTACAACGTGTTTTTATGGTACATGATTCTACTTACGTATATAAACAAATTTCATTAGTGTGTGTTGAATGGATTTACAAAAATATATACATAATATATACGTACGTACATACATACATACAATGATATTACATACGTACAGTAGATGCATGTGCATAAAAATCTAAATCATATTCTTCCAGATGTGTGTATGTATGTATGTACGTGATGCAAAGTTGTACAAGATGAATAACTACACGTTGTACACTCCATGCATGTATGTATGTATCCACAAACATATTTACATTCACGTACTTTATTGTAACAGACTGACAGAGGGCAACCTTGCTGTGGTGGTACTTTCATCTGACACTATAATTACTATATCGTCAACTGAAACCTGCTGTATGTAAAGAAACCATTGATTCTTGTTGAAACTGCCCGCTAATGAATGTTAAAAATAACAGAACACTTTCTACTTCTATTCACAGCAACACGGCGACATGGCTCACAACACATGCACCTATACGTATGTATGTGCACACATAGTCCCTAAATAATTTATCCTTATACACAAGAGCATGCACGTCACGGAAAGATGTGTACATTCACAAAATCTGTTCATTTTTTTGTTTTTCACAAAGTGAGATTCCCTAGATCGACAGTGTACGTACATGTGCCACAAACTGGATGAAGTAGTTTAAGAAGAACATGATACACCAAACTAACAATAAGTGGACAATACATACATACGTACATACACTTGTGTACATATGGACACCGTTTAAGGATGAGGACATATGTTCAGAATTATGTGTACATGTGCATATGTACACATGTACGTAAGTATATGTACATATGTATACGAGCTTCATACAATTGTAGAGAGAGAGAAGTATGTAGGTGGAACACGGTTCCCCCAAAAATGTGAAACAAACAACAAATGTACGTGCATACATATACGTAGGTACTCATCGTAACACAAGTATAGTGAGTTAATCACTGTGTTAGGTACCAAATACGTCTTGAAAACCAAACAGTAGACACCACACTAACAGTACACTCACACACACACACAAATCCTGAACAAGAACAAACTTGGTAAATTGCTGAGCAAACTAGTAAACACACAACACTAAATACGTACGTACATGAGTGTTAACATATAAGGGCCAATATCACCACAATTGCATTCAGTATCTGATATCTACACACTGTTGGAGGACAATAGGTCCCCATTAGCACAGGCAGGCATACCTTATCAGCAATGATTAGTACCAGACAAGAGAGTGCTAAACAGTTTAGTAAGCACCACAATGCCCCACTGAGGATCCTGTTACCATAGATTAGACCACTGCTGCATGATAGTCGTATGCATTACGTACTAGATCAGTAGGCATACGTAGGCATAGAGGGGACAGGAAGGGATCTGTAAACTTATACAGATATTGTCATTTTGCACGTACATCTGTATGTACATACGTACATTAGTGTATAACTGTACACACGAATGTGTGTATAGTATGTATGTACGTGAGTACAGGGAAACCTGTACATGAAGACCACCCAAGAGACCAGTAAATGTGGTCTCTAAAGACAGGTGGTCTTCATACAGAGGTTCTTACTGTAGTTGAGTACAACAGTGGATAGTCCATTAGTGGTAATTTAGGACAGATGGTCTTTGTGCAGAGGTGGTGTTTGATACAGGTTCAATTGTTCTGAGTAAAATCACTGTACATGTAGTGGGACCTCGCTGTATGAGAAACTAATAGCAAGTCATATCATATACATACATACATACGTACAGTGGGTTGTAAGACTATGGAGTTCTTAAAGTACTGTCTTTGATGATGAAAGTGCCTCGGATTGTGGTCAGATCGCAGAGTTGCAGTATAACAGAAGTTCCGCCTTATACTATTTCGGGGGATGTATGTATGTTTGTACGTACGTATGTACACAAACCAAATAATAACGTGTGCAAGACAAAACACAAAGTACCCACGCATGTACGTACATATACATCCATCAAAACGTCTCCATAAAGTCAGGTTAATTTGTACATACAGTTCACTTGTAATAGACACACAATGTGGATCAGGTTCTGGCCACAGATGTGGCACATACGTACACATGTACACACCGAGTGTACTCTAGAATTGGTCACTTTGTAGAACAAACAGAAGCTACACACATACGTGTACCGATAGAAGTGATACATATCTATCTGTGTAGACTGCAATTGTTGGAATGACAGTAACTTACAGATTAGTGGCGCAATAATGGATACAGATGTTAAAGGTTTAAGTTAAATACGCACACGTATAAGAGCACATATAGGTATTTATGTAGGAAAATACTATGTCAATACTAAGAAAAGTTTTCGCCACATACGCATATGACTGCTTTTAAAGGTAGCTACTTCAAAAGATGTACGTATGTACGTATTTCTATGTATACACACAGTCATGTATGATAGAGCACTTGGGTCATGGTTGGATGAAACATACAAGGTTTGAGTCTGGCATTTGAACTGAATACACAAAATCACAAGACATCTCAGAGTGCGTTAACCACTAACCATACCAATATACACTAGGTGTACGTATGTGAAGGTACGTACGTACATACGTACATACATATTTATACTTTATACAGTACTTGTGTAGTTTATACCTTAATACTACTAATAATATAGCTAGGCCAGCTTATAGAATAGGGACAGTTTTGAAAGTCGTCCAAGTACATATGTAAGGATCTGCAATTTTGAACCAGTCTAGCTGTATAGTATGTGAGAGCCTCAGAGGTACATTGAGTTTGTGCTGAGTGAGCTCCAAGCATACAAGTACTGCATAATGTACGTATGTATGTATGTAAGCTAATACGTACATACGTACATGCAGCATATATGTATGTACATGTACGTATATGTCAGTGAACAAATAAGGTATGTTAAAATTTACATGAACAACACTCCACATGTGCACGATCTGGTGGAAACATGGTCAGTTCATCTGAGAGTAGATCATTTCATTTGTACACCATCACGGCCAGGTGATACAGTCACATCAGATCATTACGTGTGCATGTACACACATACGTACATGTGGACCTACGTGAGCATGGATTGTACAACTAGAAAGTTGTGTCACTGAAGCATATATTTGTATGTACGTACATATGTACGTACATACATATTTACAGACATGAATATGTAGGTACGTAGGTGTCTTGAGAATGGAAATCAGTCAGTCATATACGTAGGTAGTTAACCAAATAGATGTATGTAGATATTATGGTACGTACATATGTATGTTTATGCTCAACATTGAGAGATTGACTGGAATGCAGCAAAAATTGAAAACAGCATACGTACGTACGTACATATGTACATACACACATGTACATATCATATATAAATACTGTAGAAATGGGATGAATTACATCACAAAGCCATATTGGGTAAGAGGCCAGATAATGACTTTTTGGAGTAGACCACTCTGTCCCACATACAGTACACCTCATCGAGTACAAGAAAGTAAATTGATAGGTAGTCATCACCGGCAGACTATACTGCAATCATCAGAGCGAGAAACCTTTGGTTAACAATCATAACATCTGCCTTCCTTTACGTCACATTCCAGTGCTATTGGATATACCGTAAATTCACTTAAGCCAGACACATCGGCTCTCAGCTCAGATCCTACACAATACTCTAGGGAGTGAAGGCAAAACTTAATATTTACAAGGCAGCCCTTGGCTATTCACGATACAGTCACATTATGTCACCAAAGAAGTTGGAAATCTGACCAACTAGGACTAGAACAAAAAATTTTTGGTTTACACTGGCAGACATACATACGTACGTATGTACATACACAAGTAGGTATGTACATATAATACAGTAGACACACTTGTACAGTATATGTACGTAGGTATGGAGATATTCACACAGACATATGCACATACGTACGTACGTATATACACAATTTTGTACATGTGTCCATAGCGTATACATGTACATACGTACGTACGTACATTCACACTTGTAACGCATAGGCAAAAGTAGACAAATTTACACGCATATGTACATATGAGTATATTTTGCTAATTTCATAACCTGATCTTAATGAGAAACTGTCCCCAATTACCACATATATGTACATACGTATGTTGCGATAAAGGTAAATCACTCTGGAATATCGAATCTGTTACACCAGGTGAACGTGTGAATGACTGAATTGAATACGTGCATACAGTGGGCAAAATGACAGATTGTAACATGAACACTTTGTACTGGAACAACCAACCTCCCATTTTTACACCATTCTGTGTGGATTGCTTGTCCAGTGCAAATGCATGGATGTATGCATGCATATGTGCATGCATACATGAATAGTTGTACTATTCCATATGATTAGTAGTAGAGTAAAACTATTCCTGATAATGCGTATGTACACTACACTTAGTATTATACGTACGTATGTGAACTGTGTACAGTATGTACGTAAGTACCATGTACATACGTAATTATGTCAATCGGTACTACATGTATGTACATAGGTACCTCTAAAAAGACATACCAATTTGGTGTCCCCTTCAAGGCACATACAGATACATACTCACCAAGTTTGACTGGACGTACACACATGCTATATAAACACATACACGTGTGTGTACATGTGTACTTACGTAGGTACGTATGTACCCACTCACATACAGATATACGCAACTCAACAATCACAATTCGAGAACACAATCCATAAAAAGGATGTATTTCAGGATCTACATACGTACATACATATGTATATGCACACATGTATATCCACATTATATCTATATCCATATTCACGTACATTTTGGTATCTTATCATTAAGGGTGATCCCAGACAAGTGGATGTCTCTGGAGTAGGGCGTAGATACACATGGTGAATGAACACCAAACACTGATGCGTAGATAACGAACCTTAAATGTACACAACCATGTAGGCAAGTACGCATTACAGAGTAAATAAAGTATGCACGGCTGTGTGGGATGTTCACCAAGGAGACCAATTCAAAGACGTAGTGTAACATGTCGAGGATACATACATACAGCTATCTACCATATTCTTCTATTATACATTTGACAACCTCTATGTACAGTATGTAGTCTTATGCTGATTTTACCCTAATCTCATCACCTACTCGAGTGGTTTTCCACTGCAGTGTGTGTAGTTGATTTAGTACTTGAGACACATTTCAATAAGAACACTTTTGATAGACCACAGAAAGGGCTTCTGATAAGATAATGAAAGTAATCCATAACCTGAGCACTGGTGCATGGAGCAGGAGAGTGGTCACGGGTGTGCACAGTTACTTGGAAGTACTGAATGAAGTTGACCCCCCCCCCCCCCGTACGTAAATACGTACCTGTATACCCAAACTATACGCATGCATTCAGATACATATGTACATGTACATAGGTATGTACGTATGTACATAGTTGGTCAAAGCCTTGAGAATGTATGAAGAACAATTACTGACTCCTAATGTTGACTATGTACCTAAGTAGTAAGTACATAAAATACCCACATATATACATCCATAATATCATTTATTGTATGTGTGGAGATCACCTACGTATGTGCCTACAAGAATTAAGGAAATGATGTGAATAAGTTCACATCACACATTGCAAATTCACAACAGAAACACGATTGTCTAGTTCTCAATTAACACTTTCAGGATGGAATGTTATGACAACAAACGTAAATGCATACATGAATGTAGGTTACATACACATGTATGTACATAGGTATGGATGTACGTACGTATGCATGTACATGCAATGTACACAACATGTATATGGATGTGGGCATGTAAGTTGAATGTTGAATCCTATACCACACAACCAGAGAAGTGTTATACAAAGATCTCCACGAGGATCAATCTTATGAGTCCGTATGGAAACAAGATACTAGTTTCATCCCTGTGGTGACAGTATGGCATGCTGGCTTTGAAAGACTATGCCAATGTTAGGTGGAAAAGGGGGGAAATAGGGACAACAGGAATGGAATACTGAGCTATGGTTAGGTGTCTATATGGATTACTGAATCCCCTGTACGTGAATGCACATCAACACACATATTATGTTGATTCAAGGGAAATCGTAGATGAGTTTTAAGACATCTGATGTGAGATGGATAGACGGGTTTTGCGAATATCTCGATCCACCGTATCATGTTCACAACATTCAATTACATACACGTGGATCGAAGGTTAGCAAGTCTAGGTGGGACAGGGTGACGTTGTACGTCACGGGTTTGAATGACACACAAAAGGGCGGCGGCGAGGATACTGTTTGAGAGTGTACATCCGGAGGTCGGTTCCAGAATGATATACCAAAAGCTGTTACTTATCTACAATGAACATAATGCTGTGATAAATATTATTCGTATTGCAATTTTAAGATAATTAGCATCGTGGAGGTTAATCTTGCGTGATTAAGCACAAAGGGTGAACTACACGTAGTGCAGTTCGTTGGTGGTAGCTGAATCAATTGATAAATGACACAAATTTGATCGGATTCATTGTGAACCGAATACTCAGTGATGAATGCCGCATGCATGTGAAATAGGCAACCTACCTTGCAAGAAAGAGCATTGAAGGAATTGTCCCAAAAAATCAGGAAATATTCATGACAAACATGAAAAGTAAGCGATTTAATCGGCGTTCTAAGTCATCCGAACTTGTTGAAGAAGAAGCAAGAAAAAACTGACAACTGAACCGGCGCCATTTTATTTCCCCCGCCACACGAACGTTCATAAATAGTTATCCGGAGATAATCCGAGTTTTCCGGAAATTTCGTATTTTGGCGCCCTATCATATAAGACAGTGAACACTAGTTCTGCCGAAATCTAAGCTTTATCGGGAGATTGTGAAGAAATTGACGGTGAGTTTAACGTTATTCAAGCTTTTTATTATTTTCGCCTCAACTGAAGGTACTCGTGCGCGCTGTTCGGAGCGTGTCCATACTAAAGGCTTCAGTGCGAATGCGCGCGGCAGCCGTTTATTGTGTTACGCTGTTGTTTCTACTTCATATCACTTTAATTTTGGTTTATGTAGGTCCACATTGAAGAGGCTGAGAATTGTAACCATACGCTTCCTTCCGAGAATGATCTATCGTCTATCACTATACTAAAGCGTACTTTTGAATAATGCCTACTGCTGTTGATAACGGATACAGTTCAAGGAAAAGATCTCAAGAAACGGTAGTGTATATGTTTGCGCGTCTGTATATATCAGTATCTCTGTCTGTATATTTCTCTCTGTGTGTCTCGCTTCATTTTCTCTCTCTGTGTGTATGTGTGCGTGCGTGCGTAAGTGTGTGTGTGTGTGTGTGTGTGTGTGTGTGTGTGTGTGTGTGTGTGTGTGTGTGTGTGTGTAGGGGGGTGTCTACTCACATTTTGTTCTGAAGCTTGAGTTAATAAGTCATTGTGTGTACTGGTACACTTGTACTATGTATGTACCTCCAGATTTTCTGTTATTGATGAAGCCTGAAGTCTGATGATCATTAGTGGATATTCATAGTTTATTTAACCAATATCATTTTTGAGGTAGTATTCCCTCCCCTTTTACCTTATGTGGAGTGGGTAGTGCTAGACTTCTGTATCCTTGGTAACAGGGATATTCATAGTTGATGTAACCCTCACTGGAATGGTCAACCCCAGATCTTGGTGACCTTTGGTCATGTATGTATGTACCTCCTCAATGGTCTGTTGGTGTAGATTGTGCCCAAGGAAACGACTGATAAACACTTTTGAAAGACTGTATAGTCAGTTATCCACTCTCAATTAGCACATATCTTGAGGGAGCAACTGTTTATTTGTTGGTTTCCCAAGTATGTACCCTAGATACTGTGTTGTACATACAGTAGGACCTCCAAACTGAGACTACAGCACCCGGGGACCAGTTTTATAAGTGGTCTCAATTGTGAGGTGGTCCCAATTCTGAAGCTGGAGTACTTCCTGAGACTGAGGTAGTGGTCTTTCCACGAAGGTGACCTTTTTCAGGTCTCTACTGTGTGCGTATATGTAGCTAGTATCAGTACAGCTTAGTGTTTATATGTACTTATGTATGTATTATATATCCATGGGTTTAGTCAAGCTGTTACTCTTGAACACCATGTACCATCATGTACACTCTTGAACACCATGTACCATCATGTACACTCTTGAACACCATGTACCATATATGCAGGTACATACGCACTTACGCATTCTCTAACTTAAGCATTTGTAAGTGTGTAATGTATACAGTATTATTTGAAGTAACGCTTGGTACATACGTACTATGTACATACTAACATATGTATTTATGTGTACACCTCTTGCTTCAGGTGTTCCCACAGACATTGAATTTCATTATTAAATATACATAAGTATGTACTGCATTGGTGTGGCTTGAATAGGTTTGAATTACATCTGTGTTGACATGTGTATGTACGTACGTACTTAGCTTTGTGATACTATGCTACTGTGATTGGTTGATCTGTGTGTGTGTGTGTGTGTGTGTGTGTGTGTGTGTGTGTGTGTGTGTGTGTGTGTGTGTGTGTGTGTGTGTGCAGTAGGTACATAGTTGTATGACCTTTCACCAGTTTCTAATGTCAACTAGTACTGCTTCCCTAGAAACCATACAAGTGAATGGCTGGTGATCACACAGTAGGTTGTAGCATGGGTGATCACAGTGGCTGCCTCCTTTCACTTTATTTTTGCTGATTCAGCTTTTATCTTCATCCATCATTCATTCAAAGCATACGTATTTACCTACTATTAACTGTCAGTTTTTGAGCATGTGCGTACATAATTATGTCAGTGTGTACAGTAGGTGTACATACGTATGTATACTGTAGTCTGACGCAAAAAGGTATTGCTGTGACATCACTAATGTAATTTTGTCATGCTCCCTGCTTACATGCGTATCTATGAACATACTATAGAAATTTTCATACCCTTGGGCATTTACGTACATATGTATGTATGAACATAAATATAACAGAGGATGTAGGATTGATGGTACATATAATTTAAAGATGTTAGCATGGTTCATTAGTTACTGTGCAGTGGTGGTCTTTATCTACAGTAGTCCCTTAGAAAGGTCTTTCTGGAAAGTGATTTTTTTCTCACTCTTTACCGTGCTGCACTGTTAGTATCACTTTACTGTTGGGCTATAATTGATACTTGAAACTTGTGTATTCAGCTACAAATCTGTGGTATGTAACTACATGCTCTTGTCTAATCTGCGGTCTTGTTCACACTGTAGGTATTTCACTCACCAGATATGCACTGAGAGATGACACATACATACGTACATACATATAATGTTAGCTGTATGTGTACCAATTTGTGTTCCAGCTTTGGTCCTGTTTCGGATCTGTGTAGATTGCTACATACGTACTTGTACGTATGTGTATGTTATCCAACTATGTAGTAAGACATGCTATCATTACATTGTGTACGTGACTAATTAATCAATTGGTATTCGTCTGTGTGCTCTCATATAAGGTGTATTTGGACTATGAACCTACGTACGTACGTATGTGAACTTCCAATTTAGATCTTAGTTCTGTACTTCATTTCATGTGTTATGAACAAGTATTTTCTTCTAGCTGTGGAATATTTGTCTAATTTCATGAGTGCTCTGTACGTACGTATGTATGTACGTAGGTACGTATGTACTTATTAGATTAGGGATATGTTTATCATCGTTGGTTATGAAAGAAGGTAAATGTACTGTACATACTTGCATACAATTTCATGTACATACGTACACTACGTACGTACGTACGTATGTGTCCTTGCTATTAGTAGAACCACATTACTTACGTATACCTACGTACGTAAGTAGTTGGTTTGTCTGCTCTTCCCGTGAAGTGTGGTGTGTTGTTGAGATATCAGCCCTCTCTGCTGGTGGCCAAACCACTACATTTCTGTACTTGATCTGTGTTTGTACAGAAGTACACTGCATACTGGGGGGAAGCCAGTTAAATGTATTCATACAGCATTAATTCGTCTCCCTGGTGATCTCCTTGGTGTCAACAACAGGATGTGGTTAAATTTCCAACAAGCTCCCAGCCCCTTGTGTACATGGGTTATTTTTTGATCTGTTGCTTTGTAGTAGATAAACACATTCGAGTTGTGTGATACATGATATAATACACAGTATACATACGTACGTACATATACGTATACTGTACTTACGTATGTACAGTTGAACCTCACTGACACGAAATTGCTTAGCACAAAATACCTATCTCTTATCATGAAACTTCCAAGTCCCCTTTGTTTACTGCTAATGTTGTACATACACATTATGTACGTACGTATGTACATAAATATTGCCAACATGAAATTCTGGAATTGTCCTTAGACTTACATGTCAAAGAGGTTCAACTATATGTACCTACGTACGTACATATATAAAACTGGTAAAGACAACTATGTATGTGTGCATGTACACATAGCTACACAATGCGAATTTTGTCAGCTGTGAACACATGTGATGTACTCAGTATGCCAAATACACACACATGTCCAGAGACAGGTATGTATGTACGTACATACCTGCATACCTACGTATGTACGTATGTGCAAAACTTCTGTTGTTTGCCAGATGTGTGTGTGTGTATGTGTACATGTACCTACATACACATCGATCATTTGTATGGATTGTTAGTATGTATCTGTATGGCTTGTATCTACTGTGTCATTGAAGTGGGTGGAAGCAATAGAAATTTCAATCCCTGTGTCTGTTCACAGTTGTCTTTTCATGTCCCATGCCTGCAGGTTGACGACGGTCCCAGCAGATCTACCCCTAACATATTATCTTCTCTGACCAAATATTTTTGGAACTCATCTCCCAATACAAACGGAAACAATAACAATGTAAGCATTGATCATAATCCCGAAGTGTACAAGGAGCCAGATGACAAAATGGTTCAAACAGTGTTACCCGAAGTAGCCTGTCTTCCGGAGGAGTCCTCCAGTGAGGTGACGTATTTCCCGGGTGCTACGCTCTTCCACAAGACTCCCCACAGCATCGACGGTACCTTCAAGAAGAGACGACGGCGGAAGCACACCCTGATGGGGGATCTCAAAAAGCGTGACCAACAGGATCTACAAGTGAATGATAGCGATTCCAGTGACAGCATGTCCTCCGAGGATTCTGTTACGGGTCCTTTTTCCAGCGTTCAATCTGACCAAACCGTCCTTTCTCCCCTCATGACCTCCAACCACGTAGAGGGGAACAATTTTTCACTGCATGCAGCCTCTCTGGTTGGGCGTGGCAATAATGTTGTATGTGACAAGTATTGTGCTAACGGAGACAGTGAAGCGAACATTTCACTGTATTCGGAAGAATTATCAACCCCAGTCTGTCCACCTAAGAAAAGGAAGAGGAAGTCAACAGTCAGTTCTGTTTGTGCAATTCAGACTGCAATGCGTGTACGTACATGCATGCAACCATATGCACATGTGTAAATACATACGTAGCTAGTAAGTACAAACGCACATACACATTCTTAGTTTTGTGCACACAAGGGTCCTTTGTTATTTGTTATGAATAGGGAATGATATCATTGATTTAGATATGGTACCTAATCCTTTTTTTGCTTCCAACAATGCACATACTTAGGTTTACGTATATCTATTGACCTTGTGTATACCAAGTTTTTCCATACATACTTTCAGATACCAGATGGACCACTAATATCTTCTCTTCCTAACACACCCCTTCAAGTCACACCCACCAACAAGATTCCAAGTGTCCCACAAGCATCGGTTTTATTCCAAGGCGAATCATTAGGTAAGCATCATATGTACGTACATGTGTGTGTGTGTGTGCATACTTGTTGGTGGTTTCTTATTAGTAAGGTTTCAGTACATACGTACGTACATGTGTACATACGTAGGTGTCTACACAACCTACATATGTATGTACATATATCCAGATGTTTAGTACGTACATGTGTAATGTGAAGAATGACTTTGTTGGCAATATGTGTGCATTTGTACGTACGTACGTATTCATACATATGTTGTCCTTATATCAGCTCACCAAATTATGTACATTAGATGTGCAATAACCGTGTATGCAAAGCGCGTGTACTTGTAAACATATGCCAACACTCACTCACTCTCTCTCTCTCACACACACACACACCTTTCTTGTAAATATATGCATATACGTACGTACATACATGCGTACGTATGTATGTATGGTGAAAATTAGTGCAATTAAATAAATTGTTTCAAATGCTGAATCCTTTGTATGTGAAGGTACATAGGACAATGAAGCCCGATTGTGAATCAGGTTATCATTAGGTAGAGGGTGTGTTTTACTTGTAATTTTATCGACCTGTGGTTGAAGGGTTCGGTAAGTAACCCATTCAGGTATGAAATAGGGGGCTGTTGGTGTTTGTTTGTGTTATATGCGTAGTATGTATGTACCTATTACCCACATGTCTGACAAAGATCACTACTAACACTACACGTTCATGCATACATATGTAAGTGTAGTCAGTGTGTGTTCGCCGTAATGTATTCAGCTCACATATGTACACACAGTTTTTGTTGAAAACATGTCTGCAGCATAATTATTGTACAAAATGATGACAGTGCAGTATAAATGCCATTGCAATAAATTTGTGTCAGCTACATACATATGTATCTTACTGTCTGCCATACTAACATATGTACATACGTGCGTACGTAGGTCTTGTAAGTGCATACATATGTGTACACATATGTACGTACGTAGATATTTTAACTGTCATCCGAATTCTTTATGTTTGCCCCTTTTATATTTTGTATTTTGCGTACTTACGAACGTACGCACATACGTACATATACCAATCTACATGCATGTCCTGTACGTACGTACATACGTATTCCCTCCTATATCTGATGTCCAAGCACTCACATACACATGTACGCACATGCGTAAGGACGAACTCCCATGCTTCAACTTGCCCAGGTAATATTGTTGAGCACGCCATATTGAGCTGCGGTGAGACTGTGGAGGGAACCAGTGACCAGAACAGTGACAGTGGAGTTTCGATTGAGGAAGGAAAAGAGGAAGTGAACGGGACACTGTTCTCACCAATGTACCAGTTTTTTGATAACTCAGGTGAGTCAGGTTGTTTGGGCCTCGGAACAGTGTGTACAAAACCTACATATGAGTGTACATACGTACGTACGTATGTCTAGTATGTATGTATGTACGTATGTATGTATTCTTATGCACTACATGTAAAATTCCTTCAATACATTCATACGTACATAAGTACTTATATTCACTCCAACCAATTATTTTATTCTGTTCTATGTGCATTGTTAAGTGTCACTGGAAGAATTACCCCATAATGACACTGCTGAAGCCTAGCATTGAATAGTCAAAACAATTACTTCTGTTCCAATCTACTGACCGCATACGTATCTATTACATTATATGTTCAATGCATAGTATTTTTACAGCACATACGCACGTATGTGAATGTGTTCGTATATGTGTACACACCTTTGAGTGCATGAAGGTACGTATGTACGTCCATGACGTATCATCCACTTCTGGATGTACTTTGGTGCCTCTCATGGGTGGCCTTTGCTCCAAGAATGTGTTATGTACATTTGTATGTGTAGGAGTGCTTGTACATATCAATGTCTGTTTTCATATTTACAAAGCACGTACATGCAGGTTATGCATGTACTACATATGCGTATGCATAGTTCTCAGACTAATTCCGATGTACTTACGTACTTAGCTATTTTAAGTAAATCGTTGTAGAATTCTTACTGCACAGTGGTGTAATTGTCAGTCCCTGATCCTATATCCAATTGTGAACCTACGTACATGCGTACGTACATACGTACGTATATGCTGCCATGGAATGTTGATAGCAACACCTAATACCCCAGTGTGAGATATGTATGTACTTTCGTATGTACATACGTACATATGTAGTAGCGCCTTTGTCCTAGAACATCACAAGACGTGTGTACATATGTATATGCGTAAATGCATGCGTATACCTACTTACATACAGTACGCATCAGAAAATCTTTCTGTAACATAAAGTAACATACGTAATTATAATTCTCTGTAACATTATGTAATTTTTCGTAGCGCGATTTGTAAGTTTACCATAGTTTGATCGTAAATCCACCGTAATTCTGTCATAATCCTACCGTAGTTATGTAGATCGTAGTTCGATCATAGTTCGACTGTACAACTAAACCGTACTACTATTACGTTACGGAAAGGTTTTTGGTGCCTACCACATGTAATTCATTCAATGCTTAAATGATGGTGGTTTAGGGTTGAATTTTGCGTAGCATGAACATACTTTCAGAAATACTGCCACCCTTTCATTTACAATTCAGTAGTCTTATCAGTTGAGGATTGCGAGAAACTCCACTGGTTCTGAATATCATTGGCCAGTCATATTTCTGACACAGTTGAACACCAGTTTAGAAGGGGTTAATTGCTTCATTCCTTCATTAAGGTTATCACAAACAACCCTTACCAGGTGTTAGTTCTTTGGTCTGATGACCAGAGATACGTACCTAGTATGCAGTTTGTACATACGTACGTATGTAGGTGGTTTTCTAAGGTGTAGTTGTACCCATAATAATGTCGTTGGCACGGTCCATGATGTATTGTACGTACGTATGTCCTGTGTACACATTGTTACTCAAGTCCTCTGTATGTCCTGTGTACACACTGTTACTCAAGTCCTCTGTAGGTCCTGTGTACACATTGTTGCTCAAGTCCTCTATAGGTCCTGTGTACACACTGTTACTCAAGTCCTTTGTAGGTCCTGTGTACACATTGTTACTCAAGTCCTCTGTAGGTCCTGTGTACACACTGTTACTCAAGTCCTCTGTAGGTCCTGTGTACACACTGTTACTCAAGTCCTCTGTAGGTCCTGTGTACACACTGTTACTCAAGTCCTCTGTAGGTCCTGTGTACACACTGTTACTCAAGTCCTCTGTAGGTGCTGTGTACACACTGTTACTCAAGTCCTCTGTAGGTCTTGTGTACACACTGTTCCTCAAGTCTTCTGTAGGTCCTGTGTACACACTGTTACTCAAGTCCTCTGTAGGTCCTGTGTACACACTGTTACTCAAGTCCTCTGTAGATCCTGTGTACACACTGTTACTCAAGTCCTCTGTAGGTGCTGTGTACACACTGTTACTCAAGTCCTCTGTAGGTCTTGTGTACACACTGTTCCTCAAGTCTTCTGTAGGTCCTGTGTACACACTGTTACTCAAGTCCTCTGTAGGTCCTGTGTACACACTGTTACTCAAGTCCTCTGTAGGTGCTGTGTACACACTGTTACTCAAGTCCTCTGTAGGTCTTGTGTACATGTTAAAATTAACACCTCATGCACAAGCTTAGTATGGACTTTACATGATGTCATCTGGTTCAATGCAGTTGTGTAGAAATTTGCAGTTGTCAAATTCTTACTTGATGATGTGTGCAGAATCCTAGTACATGCGTACATATTATATAAACGTGGGCATGTAAAATAGTATGGAGACGTGGATTTTACTGAGCTGTGTGGAGAGTAGTGCACATGTACGTACATATGTTCATAGATAGATACATTGTAGGCACGTGCATATACAAGTTACATTCAAATGCACATACATACAATACGCACATATCAACATTTATGCATACGTTCATAGGCATACGTACATACGTATGTAATATGTATTATATGTATATGATGACCACAGCTACTAGATGAGTCATACGTACGTATCTACGTAAGTCTGTGTGTAGGCTAATAAAATCATAGAACGTGTACGTACGTACATGTTTTGTGAATTGGCAATTGGATTGGAATTCATGTACGTACGTGGGTTGTTTCTTTTCACGCTTGGATGAATCCCTGCAGCTTTATTCAATAATAACAATGATTTTGTGTACTTGTTTCCGAGGAACGGAGAAGAATAATTTAGTGAATTCGCATTTTTTGACAAATTCATGGTAATAAATTCCCACATATTTTTGCACATACGTGTACAGTACATGCCACTTGTGATAACCACATAGTTGAATGTATACAAAGAATATACTAAAGTATGTACACTTGTATGTTCTGTGTACTACATCTAGTATGTACGTATGTACGTATGTACGTAAGTTTAGGTTTCTGTTAGGCCACACACACATACATACGTAGGTAGGTACATATGTGGTTTCCAATCAGTAATAGACAACCCATAGAGTGAACCCAGGTATGTGCCCTTCAGTTCTGCTGCTTCCTGACGTAATTATAGAATCCCAACTGTGCATGGGAAGACCTTGGGTTACTGAGTACTGTATTGAGGAACTTTACCATGTCTTCTTGAGAATTGGCTGGTCTGTCAGTTCTGTGTGATTGTGTACTATCCGGGGACACACTGTACATTCGTACATACAGTAGGCGTACATACGTACATACGTATGTACTGTCTGTCAATTTTATGATTATGTACTACGTATCTGGAAGCACACACACACACACACACACACACACACATACGCACATATGTACATAATTTGTATATTCATACTAGTGTAATAACGGTAATTCGAGTTCAAAAACTCGTGGGGCTATCACCCCATACTTGAATTCCTTGGGCGTCTTAGGTTCAGAAGAACCTTTGCTGAAGTTAATATGTTGGGCGGAGCTTCAGTGCACAAATTCTAGCCCAATATCCAATTATCCATATTTGAAATCGACCATCTTTCTTAACGCAATATAAATCATATTGTAAATTTATTGTTGTGGTTACGCATAGAAACACCTTATGTATATATCGGACAAGCGTTACATATTGGAAGTCGAGATGAAAATAACATAAGGGCTGCCACAGTACTCCTATGTACTGTATCTGTTGTGTATACGTATGTATTAAATGTGATTTGATTGATGTTGCTCCCTTATTGTAGGTATTGTCCCACCAGTGGCCACTGGAGTGGAAGAACCAGAAGAATGTGATCCAGTTGCCGATGATGATGAAGTGTTTGTGGACTGCCCTGAAGCAGCCATGGAGGAAGACCAGATTGTACTATATGGTACGTACTGTACATACGCATGTTCGTACTAGTATTATCCTTAGTATTATATGTACATGCATATGTTGATTTGTTGATTATTTTGAAATTCTTCATTTTTAGGTACGTATGTTAATACATATGTATAAACTCATTATATACAGTATGTATGTATGTACGTAAATACATATGGTGTATACATATGCATATATATGTATATATGTATGTACCTGGAGAGTGAAAAGTAATTGTTTAGTTTCTTATTGAAATTACATGCACGTATGTTCGTACGTATACACAGAAACAATCTTGTACTCGCTCCGTGCAGCCTGGACTTAGCATACGTACATTACATGAACTCACTTTGAACTCCAGTACTATTTACAGCACCACTACAAGTTTTCACTATATACCTATGTATGTAGTGCTTCATTGTGTATAATACATACGTACGTACGTAGCTCATCTATATACATATGTACATGTACGTATGTATATACGTATGTAACACTCTGCAGATATTTGAATGAGTACTAATTTCCACTGAGTAATGATGAAAATGAATGAATTTTGCATGTTTGGCCTTCCCAGCTCCTACAGAACCAGTCCCTTTGAGACGGGTTAAGCAGAACAACTCTGTAGAAGAAACCACCGAATCCGTCCCTCAAGAAAGTGCATCCTTCCCTCCTGAGAACTACTCCTCGGCCATGAGTCCATTCTACTTCATCAAGCATCTCCCACCTCTGCCAGAGGACATAAGGCACAGGATACCTGTCCTTCCTCGGCCCACTAGGAGCACACCAAAGTACACACTAGTACTAGATTTGGTGAGTGAATGTACGTAAAATACTTTTTGTAATGTTATTGTTGAGCATATTTCTCAGGATAAAGGTCAATTGTATATTTATTGAAATGTGTCACAGTGAGGCTTCCTGTCAGTACCCAACTCCCCCTGTAACCACAGCTGTTCTTATGATTCCTCTCGTTCTCTATGTACGTACCCACGTATGTATGAACTGTACCGTCTTATAACGTGCACATACGTATGTGGCATTCATGTGTAGTGAAGTCTTGTTAATTCACCACAATTTCCTGGTACAAATATAATATTCAAATTTCAATGGATGTACACGAATTCATCAATCCACTGCTCTCTCTATGCAGGATGAAACCTTAGTTCATTGCAGTATAACAGTGTTAGACAAGTATGACTTTTCATTTCAAGTGTCCCTTGGGGAGGACGTCTATGATGTGAGTGCATATATGTACGTACGTACCTACCTACGTACACGTTTGAATGTATGTCTGTGTTGGTTGGTGCGAGTGCATGTACGTATGTCTGTGTTAGTTGGTATGAGTGCATATACGTAAGTACACGGTTGAATGTACGTACGTATGTCTGTGTCAGTTGGTGTGAGTACATATACGTAAGTACACGGTTGAATGTATGTCTGTGTAAGTTGGTATAGTGAATAATATCTGAGAGCTCCTATATTGTACATGCTTTCTCAGGTTTATGTCAGGATAAGACCTTTCTTCAAGGAGTTCCTCGAAGCAGTGTCTCAGAAATTTGAAGTTATTCTGTTCACTGCATCCACTAAGGTGTATGCAGATCGGCTCATGAACCTCCTGGATCCTAAGAGAAAACTGATCAGACATCGGCTCTTTAGGGAGCACTGTATCTGTGTTCATGGTAACTACATAAAAGAACTGGGTATTCTCGGACGAGATCTGTCAAAAACCATCATTGTGGATAATTCCCCACAAGCATTTGGATATCAGGTAGGATGGTTAGCAAGTACCTACGTATGTACAAACATGCGTACATACGGTACTTTCAGTAAAAAACTGAACGTACTACGGGTTGCCTACGGATGAACGGACGTGTTAAGTACGGTTTACCTACGTGTTGATACCTACGGGATACGTACGGGTTGTTACATTTCTAGAGAAAGTGATAATCGAAAGAAATGCAGACCTCAAGCGCCCTTTCAAGAAATCCATAAACCTTCTTCCGCGAGAAGAGTAACGTCCGTTGAAAAGATCGTCCCCGTCAGAATCCCGCTCGGTTGATTCGAACTCGTTTAAGGCAGAGATGAGCCTTCGCCCGGCAAAAAAGTGTCCGAGAGCAACAGCGGTAAGTCTAAAAGGTTAGAAAACCATGTAATTTCGAATATTCTGTGCTAATCCTCTGTTTCCGAAAGATTAGCACTCAAATTCGCTGGTATACGTACATCGATCGAATAAGCCATTTTTCTTCGTCTCGCGGAATCAAATCACACCGTCGTTGCGCAAGAATTATGACGTATCATTGTCACCTGCGCCTCAAGTAATTATCACTTGCTGAAGAATGCAGTAGAAGTACGGGTCACTCATTTACGGGTTACGGACGTGTCGACTACGTACGGTTAAAAAACGGGTACGGGTACGCCCGTAGTACGTTCAGTTTTTTACTGAAAGTACCGTACATATCTCTGCTTTCATGTGTACGTATGTAACTTGATATTAGAATATTTAGTTGTGTACATTGTCATGTGACTGTCTCTGTACTTTGAAGATTCTTGTTGTCATGACATGTATATTACCAACATACGTATTTCATGTGTGAAGATACATGTAATGGTTGTCTCCCTTCTGGATGGGCTACAGCAGAGATACGTACAACACTTTTGCCTATTTGATAGCAAGGGCACAGCCTGAGTTGTTTATCAAAGACAAAGGTGTCCATGTCTGCTGTAGTCCACCCAGGAGGAATACAATTGATAAGTATCGTGGTGGCAATACTTGACATTATGTCTTCACACTGTTGTAGTAGATTTATACAATATCAGTGGCTGGATTCACATCACACAGTTTATGTTTCATTTCCCTTTCCAGTTGTCAAATGGGATCCCAATAGAATCTTGGTTTGTGGATGATAGCGATATTCAGCTTATGGAGTTACTTCCTTTCCTGGACCAGCTACTCCTGCATGTACGTGAGACATCTAAAATTGACATCCATGTAATGTGTCCCGTTTGTATTTTCTGTGCAAGTTCCTGTTTGCAACGTATACATGTGTATCATTACATATTTACACATCGAGGAACACTGTGTATACATGATAACAACAGTTGTTGATGTGTAGACTAATATGCGAACATGAGTATTGATTGGCTATAAATGCATACTCATGTAGATGGTTGATTAGGACACTTTAGATAGATAGATAAAAGATCCCTGTGTAGCCCAGGACACTAGTTTAGCATAATATTATGGTCTACACTACAATGAAGCATGTACTAGTCAATTATAATCTGTGTACATATATACTTACTGTCTTACTGTTGTAACACACCGGTTTGTCTTGTGTACTTGTTACAGGATGATGTGAGACCAGCAATTCGGGAGAAATTCCGAATGCATGAGCTCCTCCCAGCTGACTAGGAAGCGTGACAGCCGTCTACTATTATAGTGCTTAAGTACTGTATACATTTCCTCTTATCTATGGTTATGTGTCTACACACGGACATACGTACATATGTGTATGGTATCTGTTTGTTGCTGTTTATTTTTCTGGTGTATTGTCCAGTTGTTAAAACATCTGTTACCTTTTCCATATTGTATTTGTTTACTGAACAATTTGCACAGGTGAATTTATATCCAATCAACTACATTTTATTTGAATTTATATTGAATAACTTTAGCACGTGTAATATTTCAAACGTTTGAATTATTACAATTTCTCGTTGATATATTATTATATATAATATTTAAAATATAAATGCAGCATGCATTATATTGTGGCTGCCTCCAGTGTTAGCTACAAAAGCAGTAGAGTTGAACACTCTCACAACAAACTCCTCTACAACAATTTTTTTTCAATATAACAAAGTAATAATCTCAGCCATGTGCTATGCAGTACGTCATAGGAAATTGTTCTGATGTAACAAACTCCTAAACGTACAGTTTGTTTTTTTATCATGAGTGTTCAACATTATAATTATTCCGCAAATACATGGATTTGAATGTAATAATTGTTCATAATAAAAAGTGAATTGACTTGTACATAGATAGATTGTGTCTATCAATCATTCTGCAATTGCAATACATGCAACTGTAGTTGAGCATAATACTTGTTACATATGATATCATTCCTGGAGCAGTATAAACCTCCGGAGCACTATAGGGAAAGATGCCCTGAACATCACCTGCTAGCAGAACACAGTAGATCCTCAATATTTGAAACTTTAATTTGTCAGAAGATCAGCATATGCATCCAGAACTAATATTGGGCATTCATACTAGGCTGTAGCACATTTTCTTGACTATTTATATATTTATTATAATTGCATTTCCATATAATTTTATTTACATATTATAATTGCTACATATCCTGTATGATTATAGAAGGCTACACACAAAATAGATCCTTTAACTCTTCGGTATCCCATATGAAGGATTCATTCCGTGTATCCTTTTAAAGGTGACATAAATGACATACACTCTGTTTCCATGGTTATGGTGCCAAATTAAAATCCATGCTAGGGTACAATGTCATGTATAAACATAATATTATGTCGAAATACATTAACGATATAGACACCCATAGCTCTTATAAGCTCCTACATGCTCTCAAAAACCAGTTTCGAAATTCTTCCGACCCTTGCCATTATACCCTACTCATAGTATTTCTCATCAATGACATCGTCATGCGAAGTGGGTGCGATCTATGACGTCATCGTTTCAATATGGCGCGATGGGGCGTCTATTTTCCCTCGTAATCAATACAGAACGACACATGCGCAGTTACACGTGGTATCACCATTGAACTGACGCTCTAATATACGCGGCACGACATCTATCGCGAAAACTCTATACCTGTTTGCAGACCATATCAACCACCAAGTCAAAAAAGATGGTATATTATAGACTGGAATACAAGCGATCCACAATTCCATTGGTTGAAGATGACATGTCTTGCAAATTCATTGGCTCACAACACTCGACTCCACCCCCATCGCGTGTGCCAACTACTACGCACGACAGTTTTAGCGTCAGTTAATGCTGTGATTATTGATTATGAAGTAGCTAGTGAGTTGCTGTTTGTCCTCCAGTCCCTTCTGGTCACCTTAAGAAGTTCAATCAGCTAGTGTGATGGTGTATGTATTCTTCTATTCGCGTAGAAGTCTGCTTGAGTTCAGTATCGGGAGGGAGGTCAATTGTGAATTTCTTTCGATTTTGTTCGTTGGACAACTAAAGTGTTGAGTACCGGTCAGTAAGTTTTAATTAATGTTACTTTTGCAAAATTTATCTCATTCGAATTCCTATATAGAAATTGGCACGTATGTACTTCATCAATCCAGACCTAGAACTACATGATATGATCTGTAAGCATATACGTTAGACAGGTTTTTAGTTTGGATTGCAAGCAATAATGTTATAAAGCATGTGTTACTGGACATTGCCGCCAATATCATTTTCTTTTAATCTGGCAGATTTGATTTACTTCGAATTTTGGCCGACATAATATAACTCGCAATGCAGCCCTGTGTTGTGCCTGGTCTTCAAAGTGTACTGATTTGGAAAATTTCGGTTTAGATGATGCCCCAGATTTCCATGCACCTATACCTTGTTACCAGCTTACTTGGATACCATCCCACCAGGATAGCCACACAACTGGATGCCCTTGTGCCATATCAATTGTGTGTATATGGAATAAACGTTGTATGTTTTGAACAAGCCATGTATGGAAACTATACCTTCCTCTTCTGCAGATCCTGCCTTGGATACCCCATTCACCTAGGTACCAGTACAATATTTATATTTTTCACTGCCATGCATGGATAGCACATGATACATTGATGGACTACCATTGGTCCAGCCATTGGTCCAGCCCAGAATGCCAGCCAACTGAAAGGTATGTTCACTTGCCTGAATGCATGTATGCTAGCAATGTATGTACATTTCGACCATAAACATAACACAAACCATAAACATAAACTTATGCCAGTGTTGGCTTCTTTGACAGTTATATAATATTATTAATGCACACATGTTGATCACCTACCTTCTTTCGATCCTGCCCTGCAACTGGGTACCTGCTTTGAATCACGATGTCCCACACTGCATGTATGTCTGTGTGTGTGTGTGTGTGCTTGAGAATGCATAAAACAGTGTGTCGTATATATTACGGGTGATTTCCATATTCTCACTTTCTTTCTACATAGGGACAAATGAGTATCCTTAATCCAATACAGGTGTGATGTAGGCACACCAACCAGGCACATCCTTGGATGCTTGCTGTAATGTCTGACTCAGTGCTGTGTGTGTGAATGTGCACTCTCAAGTGTGTAAGAATGTACTTGTGTATGTTGTTTATTCTAGCATTTTCATTATACTGTAACATCTGCATAGGGGTGAAGTCTCAGCACTATGTTAGGTTGTAATGCACATCCACTGAATCCCTACCAGTTGTAATCCCACCCCCATGCTGCTGTTTATTGAGATTCAGTGTGTGTTCATACCAGTGGCTTTATCAGTACTAGTGCCATGCATTGGCCACTTGGCTGTATAAATCGTCTGTTGCATGTGCAGATTGACCAGGGGGTATCATTGTTGACAGGCATAGTAGGTAATCCATCCCTACACACACCCTACAGGCATTAAGAGCGGGAGACAGTCTAGCCCGAATGGTGATTAGTTCACACCATGGCCTCATGACTATAGGCCAATGAAATGATCTTTGACCAGAATCTTGGTCAAAGATATATGTTGGATTGATGATGTCACTATGTGCTGAAGCCGTTATATACGGGGAAGGGATAATTTCCATTAGAAAAGAATGTGCAGAATAATTCACTAAAATAATATATCATATCGATTATGGATCGTCCCTCTGTGTCATCCACTGCGTATGGTTGCTGTTAAGTCTGAAATAGCTACCGCAACTGCAGTTTGCACGTTCAATTTTGTCCACTTGAAGGGGACCCCACATCTTGTCCCATTTGTGGTCGGGTAATACAAAGGTGTGAACTACTCACCATTTGGGCTAGACTGTCTTCCGTACTCTCTGCTCATAGGGCATGTGCGAGGACGGGCTAGCTGGCTAGACTAACCACAGGCCCAGCTAGGTCATTAGTCCTAGCCCTGTGGTTTTTAAACTTAACTGGTCCGGTGTAAACGGGGTATTAACTTCAATTGGAGGTGCTTAATACAATGTACATATGGGAGTGAATTGAAGAATAAAATGCTAATCACCTTCTCACACAACTCATAGGAAAGGGGGCGTGTCAACCACATGTTTGTATCAGACCCAGGTGATGGCATGAACTAAATTCTGAAATAATTTTCATCTCAATACATGGCACATAATCATAGCTACATTCAGAGGTGATTAATACTATTCACAGTATGAGAGAGAATAAAAGCTTAAGTTCTAAGCACCTTCTTGCATAACTCATGGGAGAGGAGGCAGGTCAACGTGATATTTGTACCAGATTCAGCTGACAGAATGAGCAAAATTCTGAAAACAATTTGTATCTCAATACATGGCCTGTAACGGTACCTTAGCCACATTTGGAGGTACTTTATGTTATTTCAATGTATCAGAGAATAGGAGAATGAAACCTTGGTTACATTCAAAGGCACTTAATGAATACTAATTTAAAAACAAATCAAACTTATTTAAACCTTACAAATCTGACCATATTGTTGACAAATTTGTTAATGCACTTCACGAAAGTTTACTTAAATCTCAACCTGTATATTCAGGTTAACCAGTTTATGCCAAATTTCTGCATTGAGCAAGATTACCGTAAAACAGCACTAGCTGCAAGTTATAGGTTTGTGGTGAGACATGTTTTGAATAAACTCCAGTTGCTAACTATCTGTACTGCCCAACATACACTCTTAGAAGTATCTGATCTTATTAATATATATAGTTTTTGATTCGTGTGTAACGCTAATACCCCATAATTTATGGATTTGACCTAGTACCCAACAGTTAGTCTGTTTACAGTTAGTATTCAAAACAGTTGCATAAAATCTTGATGAAACAGCCCACAATATATACATGTCGGAAATGGCTTTTGCCTCCGTGAACATTAATAGGAATCTTTCAATGTCTTAGTACATCCCAAGGTCCCTTTGTCACATGCATGATATTTTCACGATATATTCACTTTATTCCTTGAGTGATTATATAGAAATCGATCCAGGAAGTCAGACATGGTTATAATCAATTAGTCCATATCTGTGTGTTCATGCACATCTATTACATTAACTAGGTCTGACTTACCCGAATGGTCCATGTTTTTTTCTCACACACAGAAGTAGCAATTAAGCATGCCAGTAAAGTGCTGCTATGCCTGTATACAATCCCAGCCACATTAGCAGTAATGAGTATTCTCCCATCAATGGTACCCATGGTATGTACAGTGTTGATTATTGCAATCTTCAAATTTAATCCTGCAAATGTACTATGTAGTAGATACATTGCATTCTCAATAATGGTCAATAATTTGATCTTCAATCTCTTTTCCATGAGACTCAAACTCTTATTTTCAAATCAATTTGTTGGAAAGGCAGGTGAATAAATGTACACTTAACAGTACGCAACTAATTTTTGTATTACTAATTTGATGTCTCTGGATCACATAATCAATCACAAAGTATTGCTCTCCCTACCACAGATCTCACAACAACCTTCCAACACAGAGATGGATAACGAAATCCTAAACTAAACTCTTCGTGCATATAATATTATATGCATCCTTCTGGGAAAATTGAAGGATTTTGTGAAAAGGAGCTAATCGTTGCTTAGTGATCAATTGTAAAGTCCAAGATTATCCCGAACTGGATCTCTTCGTCATAATACTACAAATACGGTTCAGTAACTGGTTCTAAGTAGAGTACTGCTAGTTTAGGATCAGGATTAAATTATAAAATAGCATGTCTTTGAACTTTGTGTCTACTAATAATGAAGGATTAATCATTGATCAGAAGTATAAACTGTTTATTCGTCTTATCAAATTACCAGCAAATCGGCTGGTCTAAATCAGTGATTCCCTCCACTTTGGAATTAAAGTTATATTCATATATCATATTATAAAATAATGAGTTTCCCTATTTTTTGCACAGGAGAAACTTATTCATGGACCTTGCCTCTGAGAGCCACCTATACTACTCCATAAATTCGTGTGAACTTGTTCACCATTGACCTCGGGGGCCCCATTACTGTGGGTGGTGTGCCGAAAATGCATATGGTCTATTCTCCGGTACTAACATAACATACAAGTTCTGATGATATCTGTGGCTTACTGGTAGTCATTATATTAAACATTACTAACAGTTACTATTGATTGTTACTAGATATAGCTCTTTACTATTCATGGTTGTGTTGAATGCTATCTTGTATGTTGAGCATATTCTGAAGGATGAAGCTATAACATTGAAACTTAGCACATGTACTGGCAACAAATTGTTGTACAAGTAGTTCATGTTTCAGAATTATGATACCATATTCCCTTAGCCTGCTGTGAAGCTCAGTCCGAGTTTGGTGATTTTGTCCGAATTTTGCAAAATTCGGTCATCGCGTTTAGAAGCATATATCTCAAAAACCACTGAATGCATGGAAATCATTCTAACTAGCCCAAACGATAGTGCTTGTGTATTCTTTCTTTTGATCGCAGTTCAAGTTGAATTTAAAGCGTTCAGAATGAAGAGATATCAGCGGCCGAATTTTGATGCGTCCGGATTTTGATTTTTTACTCAAATTAGAAGGAATTTTTGTTGGTAAGGCAACCGACAACCATTTTAATGTCGTCATGATTATCAAGTGTTAAGTTGTAAAGTGTAATCAATTATTGAGTTGAGTCATGGCGAGGGAGAAGAGACCTGTTTCCTACACGGAAAAGAATCTGTTTGTATTGCCGAGGAAGAAAAAGAAGGGAAAATGTGACGACAAACTCTATTCAGTGAAAATCGTTGAAAGAGACGATGAGAGTAAACGGTACGTATAGGGCGTGGCACGGAAGTTCGGACACCATCATAATTTGGACACTCGAATTCGATCGAAGTCGAACGCGCGGTTCCCATTTTTGTCTCATATATGCAGACTACCTAATGTTAACACAGGATAGAAATTTTGAGGTTGTTCCGATGTTTCTTCCAGAAGTTACGTTCGAATATGTAAAGTGTCCGAATTTATTTTTTTTAATATTATTTCGGACGGTGGTCATCAATGACCGGACACCAGTTCTCAAACGCTACACAAGGCGATTCAACTACTTATTATTCCATGTATTTGTAGATACATTTCTGCTCTAAACACAGTGAAAGTTAGAAGTCATTGTCTAAGAAATGACCGAGAACGAACACTTTGAATCAAGCGTCCGGAAGTCATCATAATTCGGATACTAGCTATAACTCATTTTGATCATAATTTTCCTCCGATTTAGGATATGAACGAAATTTTAGACCACCTAACCTTGTCTCACTCTTTACAGAAGCATATGAAGTCCCTCATGACTCGACAGCTTGAGCTGCATAGAGTCACAAGTGGGATTATAATATATTTTAAATTAATTAATTTCCGGAACGTGATTGCGATCGTCTGGGATTTGATTCTACGTGCATCTTTTGTTCTGTGTTCAGGAACACTATATCAATCAATCAATCAATCACTATTATTGAAGTGCACCACACCATAAAGTGCTAGGACACAGAGGGGTCCAATGTAGCACTCCACAAAATACAATGATAACTGGATTATCATAAGAAACAATAAAATTAATATATTAATAAGTAATAGGTTATGTACATTACAACTTAAAATGGGCATACCACATAGAGCTAATATATCGTCTAATACTGTTAATTGAACATGCAATAGATAGAATAACCACAGTCTGACGTTCCACAGTTGTCCCTTCAGGTAAGTATCTCAATGTCTTAGCTGTAAACAGAGGTTGTCTGATATATTAACATTGCTGAAGACCAGTGTTTCCTACAGTAGTTTTCTTGCTTCTTCTTGTTGTTAAGCCAATGTGAAACTTTTGGAGAATCGCTCCTGGTTGTGTTGTGTCCTTTACGTTGCCATATGTGAAATTTTTACAAAAATTAATGTCCAAATTATGACTTCCGGACACTTACTTCAATGTGTTCGTTCTCAGTCATTTCTTTAGACACTGACTTCTAATGCATGGAATAATAAGTGGTTGAATTACCTTGTGAAGCGTTTGAGAACTGGTGTCCAATCATTGATGACCACAGTCCAAAATAATATTAATTCGGACACTTTACATGTTCAAAATGTAACTTCTGGAAGAAACATCGGAACAACCTCAAAATTTCTATCCTGTGTTAACATAAGGTAGTCTGCATATGAGTCGAAAATGGGAACCGCATGTTGGACTTCGATCGAATTATAGTGTCCAAATTATGATGGTGTCCGAACTTCCGTGTCAAGCTCTAGATATTCAGTTGTGATCTGCAGTTTTACATTATGTTTGGTAGCATATTCTGAAATATCTAGTCTGTATTGACTCCTACTGCTCTTTTTTGACCCCCCAGCACCATTGTATTCTACGACAAGGTTAGGGTTAGGGTTTTAGTTTGTCAGAAGAATGACCCCCCAGCACCTTTGTATTCTACGACTAGATTAAGGTTAGGGTATGGTTAGTTTGTAAATTGTATTCTTGTGAATGATGTGAACGATCTTTAACATGCACTGATATAATTCACCGCTAACCCTAACCCTAACCTTGTTGTAGAATACAACGGCGCTGGGGGGTCGTTCTTCCTACAGGATTCGAAATGCAGATAACTGAGGCTTTCAAACAGACTTTAAGTGGTACTCGAAAATCGAAAAGGCGGATTTCCCTGACAAGAATCGGGAGCATTGAGCCAATCACCAGAATCGTCAGCAAATACTCAATATGTTTCCTGGTATTTTGGGTTGGTGTTGGTTAGCAATGTTTCTCGAGGATTATAGACTATGATGAGATTTTCCCACACAGTATAGCATACATCATTGTCACTTTAATCGCAAAATTAATGGCAGCTGTTAACGTCATGAGAATAAAAATTAGATAAATAAAATCCTTACAAGATCAAAAAAACTTGGTGATTTGACCTTATCAATGCAGACTTTAATAATAAATATAATGCAATAAAATACACATTTTTTCTTGAAAACTGGTCTTTTATCAGAATTATTTGTCACCTGTAGGTGTAGAATGCACAAATAATGAGCACAATAACCTCATATTTGAGGTAGCATTTGAGGTAGCCATTAAGTTAATGGCTACAACTTCTAACACTCTACTTGGGGGAATACGTTGGCATCTGGGACAGTTCCAAAGCTGAAGGCGACTTGTGCATGGTAGTCTACTTTCCTCTCTCAGACCTAGTTGTACAAATTCTTCCAGTGCATACAACAGTGCCGCTATATGGTTACAGCAACCAGCTAAACCAGCTGGACAAACACAGTATGCAGTGTACACTTTCAGGTAAACACACCCTGACAGCATATTTCTTGTTCTTAACCATTGATGGCAAAATTTTGGCACAAACAAAGCACAGGTCGGTTCTATCAGGCAATGGATGAAATTCAATGCACTGGACATGACCGTCCTTGAAAAACCTGTAGCCCTTTCCAAGTCCACAGAATGATGGTATGTATTTGTCCTTGGATTCATCAGACTCCAAGTCTTCTGATGACCCTGAATTCTCAGCATCATCCCCCATCAAAATGGTATTGATTGTCTGCTCTACAAAGTGCTGGTAAAGTGTGGCAAATGTAATTAACAGCAATTCAGCTAAGTTAGACGTCCAACCTGCCTTTGGCAACTCTGGTGATGTACATAGGTTGATATGAACTTCATCACTGACACCTGATTTTTGCAACCTGTCCAATTTCCTTGTAATGTTAGTGCCTTAATCTGGGTCAATAATAATCGTATATAAGCCCATGTGGATATATTCTTTGACTCTACATGAGACAGCAAAATATAAACATTGTTTACCCATGCAACGCTTGCATACACTTATTAAGTACACAATCCCCTCAAGGATAGTTGGAACACAACGTTCCAACTATCCTTGTATAGATATGTTCGATGAGCAGTTACGTATAGCTGTTTAATCTGAAACATGCTAGGATCCCAGGTGTACAGTGGAATGATGACAGTAATGGTCCATATCATATCCTGTTAATGGTCCATATCAAAGCTTTCATACTTCAAGTACCACATTCAAGACTCAAAGTACATCCTAGTGCCAGCCTGCACAGTCTGTTCTTCACCCCAGTGATCAAACTGTCAGAACCAGCCTGGTGTTGACTGATTCACTCTAACTGAGAGTATAGAATAGAAGGATTGTGTTAAACACACTAACCTTCACACACACACACACGCACGCATGCACACACACACATGCACACGCACACACACACACACGTACACTACACACACACACACGCACACACACATGTAAGATAGGGGTCTTTGCTGTTAAATTAGCAAGAAAAAGTTTTTTCGGTGATGTTGTTCTGGCCAAATGTACCCCAAGGGGTTGGCAAGAGTTGCCCGCGTTGCCTCATAATGAACGTAATGCAATTAAAATGGCATTATTTGATGCTTATCCTGTGTTCTGGACCAAGCCAGAGGCCTACAAAAGGAAGTGGGTCTCTGCCCAAGAGACTATTGCACAATGTTGCAAAAGACTTCAAAAAAGGGGACCTTGAACACATCACCACTGTTCATATTGATATTTTGTACCATCTATTACTATCATTTATTATGTATGTATGTATGTATGTACAGTACATTACAGATTTGTCATATTCTGTAGTTCCGTAGTATAATAGTAGTTTGCATTAAATAGTACATACAGTAGTACACAGAGATTGAACTTGTCAACTTGGAACATCTAGAGCAAACGTGATTAACTTTTAACTTTTAACATATTATATACATACCTATGACAATAATGAAAGTGAACAGAAATAATGAAATAACAGTCAATCAATTAACATAGCACAGACAAGCAAAGTTAATAGCCGGTTGCTTGGCCTATACTTTCAATCACATGAGGAATCACTTTCCTAAGGTGGTTGATGTACTTGCGGCATTTCTGTACATCGACTGTCTCCTAAAACTCCAAAATACCATCAATCAGTTCTTGCTTTGTTCTCGGTTTTACCCTTCGTCTGATAATACTCTTTGAGCTTGTGCCAAAGGCATTCGATTGGATTAAGCTCGAAATCCCCGAATTTGTTACCGCGTATCCCTCGTCTCCCAATAGATTGATTATGCTCCTGTAGGACTTCCCTATTCGTCTGTAGTAAAAAAATCGTTGTTTAACATAAGCCGAATAAACTATTCTGTTCCGTCTCTCAAGATCAATTTACACCACTTTTGCGCAAGAATGATCACGTAGTCGTTATGACGTCATGCAGAGTAATTCTCACTTGCTAAATACTGCAGTAGAAGCACGGGTCACACATTTACGGGTTAGGTACATGTCGACTACGTACGGTTAAAAAACGGGTATGGGTACGCCCGAAGTACGTTCAGTTTTTTTTACTGAAAGTACCGTATTAGCACTGAACATGTTACATAATTTTCTTCTCTGTGCAGTACTTCCAAGGGACACATACATAGTATCAACAGAAAGATGCAAATTCTGCTGGTAGTCCTTGTTTTACTGTCCTTGTCAGTCGGTACAAGTATTGCCCAGATTGTCTGTGAGTACTTTTTTACTAGACTATACTAAAGTGTACTAAATTGCTTTATTCATACGTATGTACTTGTCTTGTAAAGGTTATATGGGTACATGTGTGTATACAGATATTATGTGTGTTTATATAAGTGTGGTTACACACTTTGCTTTACCATATACAGTCAATTAGACTGTCACAATAATTAACAGCAGATTAGATTTTATATCTATGCAAACTAAATTTGTAGTTATTCCCGAGTTTAATATTGGAGGTACAGAAGGAACCCTTACTGTCAGGATCTCAGCAGAAGCATTGACGGATCCGCTTCTTCTCACCCCCGGTCTTGACACGTCAGGATTTATCGAGGCAGATGTAATCTTGGAACAGGGTACCTTCAAACCATTCGCTCAACTCGGTATGTTAACTGCACACACATGTCTCATCCATGATCAAAGTGACCCATCTGTAGTGTGTACTTTGCATGATTTTGTTCAAATGT
This sequence comes from Chondrilla cf. caribensis, assembly GCA_964020155.1. NCBI lineage: Eukaryota > Metazoa > Porifera > Demospongiae > Chondrillida > Chondrillidae > Chondrilla > Chondrilla cf. caribensis. The sequence goes on along the minus strand of OZ026564.1, from coordinate 1,450,223 downwards.
CTTGATTGTCTGGGTGAACTCCAGGGTTGAAGGGTTTACTTATAGTTTTGAGCATTGGAAAGTAGTTGTTTTGTGAAGTACGTACACTAGTACTATCTGACGTAGATCAAGCTTGTGGGAATCACTGAACATAAAAGTGCATTGGTATTCATACACATTTAATTTATTACCACAATTATTCTCAATGCTGTATAGTATTATAGTCCCAAGAGAAACCAAGGAAATAGTAAAAACATATACAGTTAATAGATTTAGTTAGAGGGAGTATATGTATGTACCTATGTTCGTACATATTCAATTTCATATTTCCCAAGGTTCTCATCAAAGTCGGATTTGCAAGTATGGACATGTGACCTTTTGTTATGAGTCGATATTCAATCTGATGTATATGTAGTAGATAAATCCCTCCTTGGATAGGTACATGGGAAATGTACTCATTGCAAAGACTAATTGACCGAGGGCACAGCCCGAGGTTAATTAGTCTTTGCAATGAGTACAATTTCCCATGTACCTATCCAAGGAGGGATTTATCTATTATGTATCCTGGCAACTCAGAACCAATTACATTTTGTCAAAAAGTGTATCACATTAATCAGGATTTGTCGAAAAGTGTATCAACTTAATCAGGATTTGTCGAAAAGTGTATCGACTTCATCCGTTCTGAGCTAGCACATGGGGAATGTACTTAAGTCGGTTCCTTTGATGTTACCTTCAACCAGGATACATATATATATATATATATATATATATATATATCAATATGCTGATTGAATACTTAATGCATGTAATGTACGTACATACTTGCAGGAGTTGACTACTTCATTTGTGACAATGCCTCAAGCACAATATTCACTGTGCGTTTTGTTGTTCACCAAACCAATTCAACTGAAGAGAAAATTTGTATTGTCGATGACAACACTTGTGAAGATTCAGAGTTTTTTCAGTTGAGAATACTTGCGGTTCGATTCCCACCAAATCTCCGAGCCCTATTCGTGCTTATTCCTTTCTTTGATTACATCTCTGTACCAATTAAAATAATTGCCAATAATAGTGAGTTGTCCATCTGATGTTGCTTGCAGTTCAGTGCATGTGGTGCATGTGTGTGTGTGTGTATGTGTGTGTGTTTGTGCATGCGTGTGCGTGTGTGTGTGTGTGTGGTGTGGTGTGTGCATGTACACTTGTGTATGTATGTGTGTTTGTGTGTGCGTCGTGCATGTACGTATGTGCATGTATGTACTGTGTATTTGTGTAAACAAGTCTGTGTGATCCTTTTGGAGTTTTTCATAAAATTTATATATATTATATATATAGGTACATTTTGCTCATTACCTTGTACACAAATGTTTTGCTGTCACAAATCAGTGTATATTGTGATGTCTCTTACTACAGTTGTGAATGTAAAGTGGGTGATGGATGCTGTGTCTGTTGTTGAGGGAATCAACCAAACTGTAGCTCTTCACGTTGTTTCTGAGGGAGTTTTTTCCAGCCCTATTTCCATCAGTGTTGCCTGCTCTCCTGTGATAGCATCTGATGTGAGCCCAGGTAATGTGCCTACCTGTGTATGCATCTAATATGTATGTACTTACATGCGTACATGCATACTGTACAATATGTATCCTCTTACATATGTACATGTGGAGTACTGTATACGTTGTATACATTGTCTATATACGTACGTATGTGTATAAATGAGTATACAATTCATTCAACAGTATAGTACTATATCATAACTCATAACCAAGGTATAATTATGTTACCTATATACGCAATGTATTTTTATTATATAAACCAGATATTTTTATGACTGTTTGTATATACTTTGTTATAGATTTTTAATTTATTTCTTCACAGCTGAGGAAACCATGGATTGGACTGTTACCCAAACTGCTCTTACTTTCTCTGATGTTGGGGTAGACAGAGTATCATCGGATAGTCCTCTGATAGTTACCATTGTCGATGATGACGTTGCTGAACTGAGAGAGAGTTTCGTCTGTAACCTTCATTCTGAGAGTGGATGTTATGTAAAGGCTGTTCCCCCCACCCGGGTCACCGTGTCCATTACTGACAATGATGGTATGATTGGATGATGTGTCTACGTTGCTTGTGAATGTTTTTACTGTGTATGTGTGTGTGTGTGTTTGTGTGTACATTGTGCATGTACGTATGTGCATGTATGTACTGTGTATTTGTGTAAACAAGTCTGTGTGATCCTTCTGGATTTTTTCATAAAATATGCAGGTACATTTTGTACATTACATTGTACACAAATGTTGTTTTGCTGTCACAAATCAGTGTATATTGTGATGTCTCTTACTACAGTTGTAAATGTAAAGTGGGTGGTGGATGCTGTGTCTGTTGATGAGGGAATCAACCAAACTTTAGCTCTTCGCGTTGTTTCTGAGGGAGTTTTTCCCAGCCCTATTTCCATCGGTGTTGCCTGCTCTCCTGTGATAGCATCTGATGTGAGCGCAGGTAATGTGCCTACCTGTGTATGCATCTAATATGTATGTACTTACATGCGTACATGCATACTGTACAATATGTATGCACTTACATATGTACATGTGGAGTACTGTATGTGTTACATACATTGTCTATATACATACGTATGTGTATAAATACGTATACAATTCATTCAACAGTATAGCACTAAGTCATAACTCATAACCAAGGTATTATAATTATGTTACCTATAAACGCAATGTATTTTTATTATATAAACCAGATATTTTTATGACTGTTTGTATATATTTTGTTATAGATTTTTAATTTATTTCTTCACAGCTGAGGAAACCATGGATTGGACTGTTAACCAAACTGGTTTTACTTTCTCTGATGTTGGGGTATGCAGATCATCATCGGATAGTCCTCTGATAGCTACCATTGTTGATGATGACATTGCTGAACCAAGAGAGAGTTTCATCTGTAACCTTCAGAGTGGCAATGCTGATGTAGTAAAGGCAGTTCCCCCCACCCAGGTCATTGTGTCCATCACTGACAATGATGGTATGACTGGATGATGAGTCTACGCTGCTCGTGAAGGTTTTTACTGCCATCCTTTCATTTATTCAGAGTTGGTAATCTCCTGGGAGAAGGATTTCTATAGATTCAGAGAAAGTGATCTTTTGGCCAATGTGACTCTTGTTATCACTTCGAATTTCAACACTAGCGTGAAAATTCTTGGTTTTCCCACTCAAATTACAAACAACATCACTTCTGTGCCTGCCCCTGGGCCTATTTTTCCACGTAAGTGCACATACCTCCATCAATAGAACCACATGTGCAGCAGACTCCCTTGAGTGCTTTTCTTCACAATTGATTTGCTCCACTCACACTTGACTTAGATCTCACCTCACACTTAAGTTGATCTCTCCTCATACTTAAGTTTCTCTCTTCACTCTCTCTATCTAGTTATTGGGCCCCTGCCTGCCACTATTGATTTTATCACTTTCAGAGAAATTCAGTACGGAGTTGCTAGAGTTGCAGGTATGCATGCATGTGTGTGCACTCAGTTTCACAACTTCCATAAAGTGTATAGTACAGTGAATTCTCATTAATCTATATACCACCCCTGTATCCACTGAACCTAAATCCATCACAAATCATCAATATCAATATTATATACAAGTACCTATGAATATGCAGTAATCTTCCAAACTCATAAATTCACCATATATTTGGAAAACAAATAGTCACTGTGGTGGATTTATGAGAATTCACCAAAGTTGCATATTGTTGCTTGACAATGTGATAATCTTAAATATTGAAACTGTGGTAATTAAGAAGTCTGTATGAAGCCTTTTTATAGTTATGTATACTTATTGGTTGGTAAACAGCTGCCAGTTTTGTGATTACTTTGAACATTGTTCCAGACACTTATTGGAAGTGAAAACAATATGTATATGTATCATGACACTTTTTGGAATACATATGTAGGGCTGCCGAGGGCAGTCCAAAAAATCTAGTGATGATGTTGTCCCCACAATCAAATCTCCTTGCAGTCCCTAAATCAGCTTTGTAGAAGAAATTGAATACTATACTTGGGTTGTACGAGTATTGAAATAAGCATATACTTGCATATATGCATAATATACTCAAAAAGAGTTTTTTCTCAAGAAGTTGCTCAAGTCAAATTTACTCTAGGATGGGCTCAGATTTTCTACTTTATTCTAAGTCTAATTTTCATCTGTCACCTAATTATTGACATTTTTAAAGGAAACATTTGATATCAGATGAATCAAATCCCACTGTATTGACAATATTCTATTCTACAGTATGAATGACAATGCTATCTATTTGTGAACAATGTGTACATTTGTAATGCACCAACATATGTACGTACGTATGTATATCACCTTTAGGAAGGATAGACAGGAAATGTATCCTTTGTTTGCAATACCGAGGGTGAAGCCTGAGGTGTTCCATTAAAGGATCCATTTCCTGTGTTTCCTTCCTAAAGGTGATATGAATAACATGTACTATCCTGATCAGCTACTTGCTGACCTTTCAATAGCTAATTGATTAATCAATTGTCACATCGGGGGGGGGGGGGGGGGTTACAATGGATATGTATGTATCCCTGTTTATTGTTTTGATGTTACTACCAATCAGGATACATGTACATACGTATTAATGCTGTAATGATCAATAGGTGTCATGTCAAATCAAATTAACATTAATGATGAAAGAATCGATTAATCATAGGAAGTAATTACATAGATGAGTAGAACAGGAAGCCACCCCTACCTTATTACCTAGAACCTTCCATCCATGGGTTTAATTTGTACTTCAAAAGTACCTGAAATGTGAGACTTGAGACTCTACATCACGTCTATTGGATGACTAGTTAGTGTATTAAAGCAAGAGTGGTTTACCGTTTTCAGCTATGCCCACTTAATGATTTCAGGTGATTAATTGATTAATTAATCAATTACTATGCAGTTGTTGTTGATGAAATCCTTTCAGATGCAGGAGTGTTTAAAAAAGCAGTCTGGTGAAGAGAGTTCTTCATCTGGACATTTCAACCCTGTGGGTTGTCTTCAGCATTGGGGGTGCCTTGGGAATTACCCTCCTTAAGTAGGGTTGGGCTTCTCGCCCGCCAAGACACTTCTGGTCTTGTGACTTAAATGAAGGGTCCTTGAGGCTCTTGAGATCCAGCAAAGAAGGCCCATGATGAACGTTGATGCTGGTCTACTTCTGGATTGATCATAGACCCCATTGTTAGTCCAAGGAACAGAAGTCACGAGACTGGGAGTGTCTTGGCAGGAAGCCCAGACCCTTTTTAAGGAGGGTAACTCCCAAGGCACCCCGACTGCTGAAGACGACTCACAGGGTTGAAACATCCAGATGAAGAACTCTCTTCACCAGACCGCGTTTTTATATGTTCCTGAATCCAAAAGGATTTTCCCAACAACATTTGGAAACTTCGCAGTTCAAAATCCCTATTCTATTAATATGCAGTTAGTATTGATCTGAAAATTACAGGTAATTCTCAGCACTATTACATATTATGTATGTACATATATACGTACACCTGCTATCATGTGTGGGCTCAATATGAGACTATGTACATATAATATTATATGTCAACCCTTTGTTTGTTCCACTCATGAATGTAGATATAACTCAGTTCCCTGATATTGTAAGCAATGTCAACGACTTCAGCTTCACCTCAAAATCCAAGACAGCCACTCAGGGTTTCGACATTAAAAATGATGCCATTCTGGAATGTGATGAACTCTTTATGGCAGAATTTGACATCGATAGCCTAATTGCTGCGGGATGGAACGCACGAAAGGGAAATTTTCCTATTACTTACATTGCTATTGATGATGATGACTGTGAGTACATGTATGCATGTTGGTACATACATTTGAATTATGCACATGCATGTATTAGTGTTGTCACCATGATTGCAGTGCATGATATATCGCAACACACACTTAAAATTCTTGATACAATAATACATGGCAACACTAGCATTCACCAGCTGATACATACCTACATACATGGTATAACAAACTGTGAAATATGTTTCATACACACTACTCCAACCACTGCAATGGTATTGTAGGTTTGCACATCCAGCTACATACTTACATAGTTTATGAGTAAGAGGTTATGAACATCTGTATCAGTTTTGTACTTTTCATGCCATTGTACGCATACAGTATGCATGCATACAGACACTCATGTACACACACACACACACACACACACACACACACACACACACACACACACACACACGCGCGCGCGCACACACACAAACACACACACACACACACACACACACACACACACACACACACTACAGTGTATATGTACTTACTATCTGCTTTTCTTCTTACTCTCTATCTATTTTTTATCAAGACAAGTCTCATTAATCATTTTAAATTTACACAGACGTACATGATTGCCAGGGTTCATGTTTTTCAACTTTACATTCATATGTGGCATATTCATTTATTAACATCAAACGGTATCACCATGCGCACTTCTGTAGCTGTTGAGGTCAACTTCAAGGATTCCAGTTACCGTTTTAGCAAGTCAGTGGGACAGGTTCAGGTCACCTTGATGATCACCGGACAGTTCTTCAAAGAAGTGTATGCAACAGTGGTGTGTGTGGAAGGAAATGCCACAGGTTGGTCTCCTTGACAGTGAGCAGGTGTGGTCTCCATCACTGCATACATATGTATAGTAGTGACTACATTGTAGCACATGTATGAAAATCTGTTCAACATGTGAACATACACACTCTGTGAGCAAGAAAGGTATGTAGCAATCATTACTCTGAGCCTTCTGTGTGTTGATATCTGCAATATGAACACACCTCCTTTGAACTCCTTGGTAACCATGCTTAGTGTGTTTATACTGTATGTAGAGTGTACACCATCTTTCATGTATTCTTGCACAGATCCTGAAGATTGGGGAGAAGCAAGACAGTACCATGTACAGTTCCGTTTGACAAGGACTTCAGATCAGTTAGCACCCCTGGGGGAGGCAGAATCTGAACCCATTATCCTGAACATCACCAATGATGCTATATACGAGGGAGATGAGGTGTTCACATGTCGCATAGTCTCAACCTCCGATGCTCCCACAGTGAGAATAGGTCCAAGGAATGAAGTACCAGTCACCATTGTTGATGATGACAGTAAGTAGTCGCACATCAATTGTGTGTACCTACATATGTAGGGTAGATTAGTGTATTATGCAATGCCTAATAATGTTGCACAATTTACACTCAGCTCAATCGTGCTCAACTTATGATTTTGATATCCAAGGGAGGTTAGAGCATGCCAAATCACTGGATATAAAATTGGCTCAAACTGAATATATTGGGGAGGAATGGGACTATTAAATAATTACCTAATCACAACAGGATATTTTGTAACAACTGTGTACATTTTGCAACATTATTAAATTTTGCAATAAACACAAATTTGTACCAGTAAATGATAAAAATAAGTTGAAAAAAGGGTTTAAACAGACAATTATGATCAATTCATACTAAAATGATTTGAAATTAAAATGTAAAATACTCAAAAATATTAGCATTAGCATTAGCAGTACATGGTCGACAGAATAACGATCAGCAGCTCTTCTAATTGATAAATTATCTTTAGTTACGGCTAAACAGGCTTTTTCCATTCGGTCATCACGACTGGCGGGTTTCTTGGCCATCTTAGTAGATCACGTGCGCTATTTACACACGGGGTGACGATGTCCAGCCCACAAACAAAACAAAACGGAAACAAATTTATTGGCAGAACAAAGCGACGAAAGCTAGTTACTTTTGGCAGAAGATAAGTCGTTATTGGTAGTTTTGAATACTTCTACGAAAAACGTTTCATTATCCCCTATGGTTCATAAATCCCCTACCTACCCTACATGCATACGTATGTGTGGTTAAGTAACATAGTTATTAGTATACGTATTTGGTGCATCTGTGGTGGTTATATACATGCTTACAGTACGCATGTACCGTATATTCTCTAAGTTTCTGTCACTCTAATTTTCGTCATTTGAGAAAGCAGAGCCGATTGACCTCTAATCGATGACGAAATATGACGTTCTCCAATTTGTCGTCACGTCATGTGTACTGTAAGTATGTACCTCTCTAATTATTCGTCATCTCGCATTTTTCGCCATCAAATGTGTTTGCAAGGGATTTCCATCTCTCCAGCCTCTCTAATATATCGTCTAACCCCATGACCACTCCTTCAATGCAACCTCCGCGTGTTCTGTGAAGAAAGCGCTCGATCGAGGAAGTTCATGGGGAATGTGGCCAACAATTTCCTGGTTAACAAAGTTCGTTTTCCACTTTATATGCGGCAAGAGAGTAATTATCATGTAGATTGTCTGAAAAGCAGTAGAAAAGAAAAGTTCGGCTTAAAAACTTGCCGTACGTGCATGAAACGAACAACAATGCGGCAAGTTTCCTAATATATGGATGTGGTCGCAAAACCATTTTCACGTTCAAAAGTGATTTTTTTCGCTAATATCCGGCTCCCAATATGTCTTGGAGGCATGATATCCCCTAACAGTAGCAACAACCCGGCAGTAAACTAAAGACAGCGGCCATGTTCCTTTCGAATGACTAACTATTCATCACTTCCTTTAATAATTCATCACTTGCTCTAATTATTCATCACTTCCTCTAATTATTCGCCACTTCCTCCAATTATTCATCAGTCACAATGTCATTTCTATAATATCTCTAAATATGTACGTACCTACGCATGTTGGATGCTCTCACAGGAAAGCAGGCAACACCGATGGAAATAGGGCTGGGAAAAACTCCCTCAGAAACAACGCGAAGAGCTACAGTTTGGTTGATTCCCTCATTAACAGACACAGCATCCATCACCCACTTTACATTCACAACTGTAGTAAGAGACATCACAATATACACTGATTTGTGACAGCAAAACAACATTTGTGTACACATGTGTATGTAAAGTGGGTGGTTAATACTGTGTAATTTGATTAGAAGAATGAACAGTTCATACTTCAATGATTAATCCTTCATTATTAGAAGACATAAAGTTCAAAGACACAATATTTTATAATATGATCCTGATCTTAAACTAGCAGTACTCTACTTAGAACCAGTTACTGAACCGTATTTGTAGTATCATGACGAAGAGATCCAGTTCGGAGAATAAACTTGGACTTTACAATTGATCACTAAGCAATGATTAGCTCCTTTTCACAAAATCCTTTAATTTGCTCAGAAGGATGCATATATATATATATATATATGCATGAAGGATTTAGTTTGGGATTTTATTATCCATCCCTGTGTTGGAAGGTTGTTGTGAGTTCTGTGGTAGGGAGAACAATACTTTGTGATTGATTATTGATCCAGGAACAATTTAATTACAACATTAGATGTGTACTGTTAAGTATACTATTATTCACCTGCCTTTTCAACATATTAGAGTACCTCGCTTACTTCAAAAGTACAAGCATTTATCAAAACTACTTTTTTTCCACACTCTCTGTTCTTAATATAGATGATGCTACAATCAGATTCGAAAATTCATCTTATTATACATATGAATCAGTTGGGGTGTTTGAAGGAATCCGTCTTGTTGTTAGCAATCCTTTCGCTAATAATGCAAGTGTTAACCTCTCCTTTGAAGACATTACAGCCAAAGGTCAGCTGGTACAACAGTGTTGGTCTTTTAAGTCCTGATGTGCATGCGCAATCTCCATGATAAACAGAAAATGTGATTTTACTATGATAATTATTAGTAAAAAGTGAAATGAAAGTGAATCAATATAATTAATCATTTACTATATCAGTTGTGGCATTTAAGCAATCACCTCTATATGTGTTACTAGAGATTAATGTTATCAAACGTTATATACATTTCCATTGGTAATGTTTTACAAGGCATTGACATATGCAGTGTGCCTTATTAATGACAAAGGGAATGTATATCATAATTTTAGTAATTATCAATAATATTAATAATGACATTGTAATATATTTCACCATAATACATGCTAGGCGTACTTATTTACTAGTGCTGGGACTATTAATCGATTAATCGTTTAATCAATCGATATTCATTTCAAATCTGATTATCGTTAATAGTGCAAGCAAATCGATTAATTACAGGAAGCAATTAAGTGAGTAGAACAGGAAGCCATCCCCATCTTATTACCCACAACCTTTACTCCACGGGTTCAATTTCGTGCTTCAAGAGTACCTGAATTGTAAAAAGGGCTCTGTGAACTTCACTTCATGTGTATTGGATGACTACTTAGTCTAATAAAGTGGGAGTGGTTTCCGGTTACACACACTTTATTACTTCGGTTATGTAGGCAATCATATTAATTGCTAACTTCTTATTGTTATCATTGTCACATAGTATTAGGTTGATTGTTTTTGTAGTTGTGTGTGGCATTGAATGTGCTTTGCTTTGAGTTTGGATGATTGCTGGCAGTTCAGTTCTTGCACAATAAACATTAAACACAGAATATATAGTATTCTTTATTAAACTCAAATATTTACTCTGTTATATATACTGTATGTCGGAATATACATGTTTTATATTCGTATAATATTTCCAATAACGTACGTTTTACCATAATAAAGTGCAATTTACTCAGTTTCATTGATTTATGGAATAGGTGGCTCGGACATTAAAGATGAAGGCATTGACTATAGAAACACTGATGTGGTGGTAACCTTTGAAGCAGGTTCAAATTTTTCAAGTTATGCAAGCATTCCTATTGCATTGGACAATATTTCGGAATTGAATGAAACATTCAAAGCTACATTTGAATTACCTGATGGTTACAGAAATCTGAATAAGACTGATCCCAAGGATGTGGAGATCAATATTGTAGAAAATCAAGGTTTATGTGATATTAGCAAGTACATTTGCAGGATTAAATTTGAAGATTGCAATGATCAACAACGTACTTAGTTTTCCCTGCATTACATGAATACTGCCATATCCCCCAGTACATACAGCATCCATAGGAACCAATGAAAATGACAGGACAGTACTCATTACTGCTATCGTTACTGGGATTGTAGCAGTCATAGCAGTCAGCACTTTACTGGCATGCTTGCTACTTCTGTGTGTGAGAAAAAGGCATGGACCTTTCAGGTAAGTCAGACCTAGTTATGCAGAATGTGCATAACATTTATCTCCTATTCTCTCCCATGTATTGAAAAATTATCAAGTAAATAATAATAATTATATCATATATGCAGTAAAAATATTGATTTCCATTTCCAGGAAGAAAGCTACAGTACAAATGCGAGTAGAGCACACAGTAAGCAATTGAAAGCTTAAAACCCACAAATTAATGATCTGTACAATTAAAAATATTTTATCTGGATCTTGTACATGAAATACTTAGATTAACAGTGCCATGGAAACCAGTTTTTCCTTGGTGCATGATGAATGGGAGATGAAGCACAGTGATATAGAAATACAAGGACACCTTGGAAAGGGGCAGTTTGGTGATGTTGTGCTGGCATTCCTCAAAAGTACATCCTGCACAAGTAGAGTGAAAACATACATTGACAGAATGATGATACAAGGCGATTCCTTGTCTACATCGAAAACAGTAGCAGTGAAGTATTTAAAGGGTGAGAAAAGTTGTGTAAATTGTTACAGGAATATCTGATCAATTATTTTATCATAATAGGCACTAATATATATGCATTATTTGAATCATTGACAACTTTAAATAATAATGTAGAACACCATACTAATTATTGAATTAAATATGAATAATAAATGAATTATATGACATTGTGTAATGTAGTTTATTGACCTTACTAAGATTAATTAAATGAAATTCAATGTCAGTAGATCCACCTACATTGTATGTATTCAACGTCATATATGTTTACCTGAGCTTAATAGAATAAATTTCACTTAGCTGAATATACTAATTATAGCAAATATATGAAAATTATACAATCCCCAGATGATCAAGGATCTCAAGAAAATATGAACTTATTTCTGAAAGAGATTGAACTGATGAAGAAAGTGTCTGCGACTGGCAACAACCACATAGTGCAGATTATTGGCTGCATAATGTCTGAGCCACCAATAGCCATGGTGATGGAATATGTCCCATTTGGTGATCTCCGTAGCAACCTAGTACAGTGGAAAGAACAGGTATATACTTATTGATTGGTCATTAATAATACTATATTATATATAATATATATAATAGTTTGACCTCCTGTATTATCCTTTTTCCTTTTATTTCTCTCATCTTTATATGCATGATAGTGAAAATATATATATATATATATATATATATATATATATATATATTTGTGTGTGTGTGTGTGTGTGTGTGTGTGTGTGTGTGTGTGTGTGTGTGTGTGTGTGTGTGTATCGATTTGTGATATTGTCACTTAACTTCAAAAGTGTCCACTACGGTATATACCCGATATACCGGGGTATATATTTCTGACCTCATTAGTGATATACCCCGTTTTCTTAATCGAAAGGAAGTTATCAATTATCGCCACACTTGCCACTTAACACTAGACAATGCCCCAGAAATACTGATACACAATATCACAAGTGCCAAAGACCAAACCAATTCAGTTGAAGGACTACGAACTCAGCACACAAAACTGTCGTGTTTTCAGAATACCAGTGAATTTGGGAATGATTATAACATGAATCGATCGGTCATTCATGGTTTGGGCTAGGTTGGATAATAGTAACTCAGCCCATTGGTTCTCTTGGTGGCGTTTTGGGCACATAAGGGTTTATCCACTCTTCTAAGTCGATAAGCTCTGAGAAACGATCGCTGTTATCATTATCCCCACACCCTGCCATGTACCCAGCAAAGTCAGGGTATAACTAATACATGTATACATATATATATATATATATATATATATATATATATATATTATATATAATGATGCAATTAAAATCCTATATATATATATAAATATATAATATGTATTCAGTGTTGTGGCAATTACAGCATTGTCATTACAATGACTCGGATATTCCAAGAATTGATTACCATTATCATTACAATCATTGCTTCATGTAATCAATTTCCTTTACAACTACTTTGAGCAATTACAAATTACAATTACAATTGCTTCTGTATGTAATAGTTGTGTACCATATTGTAGGACTAAATGTTTTAAGGTCCTCAATTTTAGCATTTCATGTTTACTAAAATATAGACTTACTGAGTGGTTACCCAAGTGAGGCATAGAATATACATGTGTGTCTCATGTATAAGTGTGATCTGTTTAGAGGAGAGGGAGTGAATGAAAGTGGATGTAATTGTGTGATTTCACAGGAAATTTGACTGATATCAAAATTACAATTACTCCAGCTAGAGGAATGACTATTACGATTAAATTGCGATTACTTAGAAGTGTGTAATTATTTACAGCTAATTGCAATTACTGTAATTATATAATATATTCCAACCGGCATGGTGACATCTTTGTACTTGTAATATCGAGAATTTATTATTATGAATATAAAGTGCCTAGATATTCGATTTAAATTCATAATAGGTAATAGGTTACCGTAATGCAATTATAAATTTGTAGATTGAGTTAGAATATTTTGCAATAATCTACAAGATGTCAAGGACACATTGTATGGCTGAAATAATATTCAATATGTATCTTGATGCAGCTCAAAACAGGAAAGAGATCAGAAGATAACCCCTGCTATCATGCTGATTATTCTTATTCAAGAGTATCCCTTGAAGAATCTGATCTTTGGTCTTTTGCTCATCAGATTGCCACTGGAATGGTTAGTTAATGATCTTGAATTGATATATTGTATCTTGAAACATTGCCACATTGCCTCACACTATAATAACTATTGTATTGGATGTTACTTGCACTGTACAATTATGACTGAATTTGTGTATTCTTTTAATTCCACTAGAGATTTTTAGCATCACTAAATGTTATTCACAGAGACCTTGCCTGTCGAAATGTACTAGTTGGCAATGGGAAACTCTTAAAAATATCAGATTTTGGTCTTTCCAAGGAAATAGATGGACTGTATGCTTCATCCACCAACACCAGGCTACCAATAAGATGGATGTCCCCAGAAGCTATAACTCATCGATTCTTTTCTGAAAAGTCTGATGTGTAAGCTCTCCTCTCACACAATGCATAATTATACATACATATACAGTGGAATCTCATTGAAACGAACTTCAAGGGACCCACAAAATACTTCCATATTATCGGAAGTTCTTATTATCAGTATCAATGTATATAAATATTGACGACTGCACCTGTTTGAAGTACAACAAATTCTCTTCCCCGGAATTTCTCACTGATATCAGTGTTTGTATTAAGCAGACTAGTTAACACTACGTTAATACAGAAATCAACAGAAACTGGGAAAATTGTTTGTGTGAACCAGACATTCACATTGAGTGTGTTTGTTTATATATATATATATATATATATATTGTGTGTGTGCTTGTTTGACAATGTGTGTTTAGTTCTAAGTTCTAAGTTATCAGTAGCATGTACAGTTACAGTAGCTAGAAAATTATTTGAATGTATTTCTTCCTCAGATGGTCTTATGGTGTATGCTTGTGGGAGATATGTACTCTGGGTAAGTGCAATTTTAATTAAAACATTGAAATCTGGTGGTATTCTGTGTTGCCACTGTCTACCATGCAAAGATTCTAGTAGCATTAAAATTTTGTACAATCTCTATAGTATACATCATATGAATAATTGATTTTTTATACATGTAGGGGAAGTCCCATACGGATGCATTTCAAATCCTGATGTAGCCAAAGCAATAGCAGCATCAGTACTACTGGAAAGACCACGAACATGTAGCAATGAAATGTGAGTATAATGTCAGGTTAATTACTGATCAAATGTCAATTATATCCACTAGAATATAGTAGGTATTATAGCTAGTGTCAACTAGTTGGTGAAAAATAATAATATCCTGTTGCATTTATTATAATATAATATCCTTCAGAGCTAATCGAATGTCAATTATATCCATATCTACTAGAATATAGTAGGTAGTAAGTCAAGTTTCAGCTGGTTGATTAATTATAATTTCCTGGTACACTCATATATCCTTCAGAGCTTTGTACCAAATTTTGCCCCTTTTCTCCAGCTATGATTTGATGTTGTGTTGTTGGAAAATGGAATCAAGTGAACGTCCCACATTTGCTGAAATCAAAGTGTACTTAGAGGGTCTCATTGAAGGCAAAATGTCGAGTGCTTACTACTTAGCATTGCCAATGGATCTTCTTCTAGAAGGTTAGCTCAAGTTTCTGTTCAAGGTGCAAGATCAAAGAAGCACATGTGATAAGGAATGTCTTCTATAGTTGGCATATGTATACTATTATTGCATGGACAATATCCAGCAAATTATTCATTGCTAATAGTAATTGAATGCAATATTCGAGTGTTCTGAAATGCATCTCGTTGATTATTATAGTATTATTATTATATTGACTTGTACAAACGAAACTACTTGAACTTTTAGATAGTTCTGTTTATATGTGAGGCATTTGCTATGTAGCTTTAACAAATTTCTGTTATTGTGTACAAATACTGCTGAGGTATAGATGTGTGCCCTTCAGCTATTGCATATTGAGATCACGAAATTTGTAATTGATTTCACTTCAATGCACATTCAGGTAACCCCACAGCTACAACTACACTTGAGGACACTATTAGATCTGAGATGACAGGAGATGAGGATCAAGATACACTTGGCTTGGAACTGATCTTCTCTGAAGCTGATTACTGATTCAGTCAATAAACATGGCCAATATATCAATCTGCAAGGATCATTAATTGCTATACATCGTGGCTACATATACAATATATATACCATAGTTATGTGGCTTCCACATTAAATGCTCCCAGTAATACTCATAGCAACCCATGTAGAATTATTTAGTCACAATATTATGATTATCACTTGCTTCATTATTACTTAATAACTGTCTGCATTTCAACATAACTCACAGTACATTAATGAATATTATTAATCTACATTAATTTGCTCTTGTTATCAAGTATGTTCCATAGCTATACAGCTACATTTGTATGACATAATATATAAGCAATTACATAATGATTATAGAAATGTCCCCCGTCTTGTACACTTTACAGTTATTGCTGCTATATAGACAGATGTATTTTAATTATACAAGTAGACATATTATTGATTGAAACATTAATAAATGCCAATACTAATTTTTCTGAGGGGGATGTGTGGAGTCACAGACCTGCCAGAGCTCAACCAATGTAGATATTACCAAAGTAATTGATTTCCTTGTGAACACAATTTGGTGGTGTCTGTGAATGAGAGCTCTTATCAACATCACTTTTTACCTTGAAAAAAGGGTTTTTTGGATTCAGTGAACTTTGACAGGTTTCTGCCTTCTTTGACTTCATCAGCATGGGACACCACCTAAAACCCTAAAACCCCCGGCCCTCCCTCCCTAAAACGCCCATTGCATGTACAAGCATGTCAAACCTTGCATGCATGGCTCATGCATCATGCAATTCTCAACAAGGTACACATCCCATACAGTGCAATGGAATATATATGTGTGTATGGTGTATGTGCAGCACGTGTTTCAGAGACAGACAGACATTGTAGATCCTCCAGGTATTACTACCACAGGACACAACCAGGAGTATATACAAGTATGTAAACTTGGTGTACACTCCATTGTCAACCCCCCACATTGTATTGAGATACCACCCCCCACGCCCCCCCCCCGTTAATTGTCGCATGCAACGGACGATAGAATCCTATGCCAGAGCCTGCAGTAAACCTGTTGATACAATTCACGGCACAACAACTAACCGGCATGGTCGAAATCGACGAAATAGACACTTTTACGTACTCGCCATTATACCTTTTTGCCAACAGTAGGCTTCCACACGAATAAACTGTAAGTGTATGACGTCATTACGAAAGCAGTCTATAAACATAGTTGCTACAACTTTGCACTGTTTCAGTTTAAAGTTTGTTAGTATTGTGTGTACATGTACCTCGGGATGGTGGTATTGTGTGTACATGTACCTCGGGTTGGTAGTATTGTGTGTACATGTACTTCGGGTTGGTAGTATTGTGTGTACATGTACCTCGGGTTGGTAGTATTGTGTGTACATGTACCTTGGGTTGGTAGTATTGTGTGTACATGTACCTCGGGTTGGCACGTGTAATATTTCAAACGTTTGAATTATTATAATTTCTCGTTGATATATTATTATATATAATATTTAAAATATAAATGCAGCATGCATTATATTGTGGCTGCCTCCAGTGTTAGCTACAAAAGTAGTAGAGTTGAACACTCTCACACAAACTCCTCTACAACAATTTTTTTCAATATAACAAAGTAATAATCTCAGCTATGTGCTATGCAGTACGTCATAGGAAATTGTTCTGATGTAACAAACTCCTGAACGTACAGTTTGGTTTTTTATCATGAGTGTTCAACATTCTAATTATTCCGCAAATACATGGATTTGAATGTAAGAATTGTTCATAATAAAAAATGAATTGACTTGTACATAGATAGCTTGTGTCTATCAATCATTCTGCAATTGCAATACATGCAACTGTAGTTGAGCATAATACTTGTTACATATGATATCATTCCTGGAGCAGTATAAACCTCCGGAGCACTATAGGGAAAGATGCTCTGAATATCACCTGCTAGCAGAACACAGTAGATCCTCAATATTTGAAACTTTAATTTGTCAGAAGATCAGCATATGCATCCAGAACTATTATTGGGCATCCATATTAGGCTGTAGCACATTTTCTTTACTATATTTATTATAATTGCATTTCCATATTTATTTACATATTGTAATTGCTACATATCCTGTATGATTATAGAAGGATACACACAAAATAGATCCTTTTCCTCTTCGGTATCCCAAAT
Source organism: Chondrilla cf. caribensis (assembly GCA_964020155.1). Classification (NCBI taxonomy): domain Eukaryota; kingdom Metazoa; phylum Porifera; class Demospongiae; order Chondrillida; family Chondrillidae; genus Chondrilla; species Chondrilla cf. caribensis. The sequence goes on along the minus strand of OZ026564.1, from coordinate 1,432,283 downwards.
GAAGGTTTTATTCCCTGTGTATCCTTTTAAAGGTGACATAAATGACATACATTCTGTTTCCATGGTTATGGTGCCAAATTAAAATCCATGCAGAGTACTGTACACTGTCATGTATAAACATATTATGTCAAAACATATTAACGATATAGACACCCATAGCTCTTATAAGCTCCTACATGCTCTCAAAAACCAGTTTCGAAATTCTTCCAACCCTTACCCTTATACCCTACTCATAGTATTTCTCATCAATGACATCGTCATGCGAAGTGGGTGCGGTCTATGACGTCATCGTTTCAATATGGCGCGATGGGGCGTGCATTATCCCTCCTAATCAATACAGAACGGCACATGCGCAGTTACACGTGGTATCACCATTGAACTGACGCTCTAATGCGCAACACGACATCTATCACGAAAACTCCATACCTGTTTACAGACCATATCAACCACCAAGTCAAAGAAGATATATATATATAGACTGGAATACAAGTGATCCACAATTCCATTGGTTGAAGATGACCTGTCTTGCAAATTCAGTGGCTCACAACACTCGACTCCACTTTCATCGCGCGTGCCATCATAGTGCCATCTACTACGCACGACAGTTTTAGCATCAGTTAATGCTGTGATTATTGATTATGAAGCAGTAAGTTGCTGTTTGTCCTCCAGTCCCTTCTGGTCACCTTAAGAAGTTCTATCAGCTAGTGTGATGGTGTATGTATTCTATTCGCGTAGAAGTATGCTTGAGTTCATTATCGGGAGGGAGGTCAATTGTACATTACTTTCGATTTTGTTCGTTGGACAACCTATGTGCAGTAAGTTGAGATCCTTTTGAAGACAGTACACGCACAATTAGATAATAGATATCAATGAATTATCATAAGTTTTATGTTACTGTAGCAAAATGTATCTCATTTGAATTCCTATAAATATAGAAATTGGCATGTATACTCTTCATCAATCCAGACTTATAACTACATGATATGATCAGTAAGCATATACGTTAGCCAGGTTTTTAGTTTGCATAGTATGCAATAATATTGTAAAGCATATTTTAGCGGACATTGCCGCCAATATCATTTTCTTTCAATCTGGCAGATTCAATTTATTTCGGCCGACATAATATAACTCGCAATGCAGATCGGTGTTGTGCCTCGGACTTCAAAGTGTACTGATTTGGGGAATTTCTGTTTAGATGATGCCACAGATTTCCATGCACCTATACCTTTTTACCAGCTTACTTGGATACCTTCCCACCAGGATAACCACACAACTGGATGCCCTCATGCCATATCAATTGTGTGTATACAGAATAAACATTGTATGTATTGAGCAAACCATGTATGGAAACTATACCTTCCTCTTCTTCAAATCCTGCCTTAGTACATTGTACATTTCGATCGAAACCATAAACATAAACTTATGCCAGTGTTGGTTTCCTTGGCAGTTATTATATTAATACACACATGTTGATCACCTGCCTTCTTTTGAACCTGCCCTGCAGCTGGGTACCTGCTTTGAATCATGATGTCCCACACTGTATGTATGTGTCTGTGTGTGTGCATGAGAGTGCATAAAACAGTGTGTCGTATATATTACAAGTGATTTCTATATTCTCACTTTCTAAACTGATGTGTGACCACATCAAAGGATTTATCGTGTCTGTATATTTCATACAGATCTATATCGCCCTATATTTTAGTATGGTGGGAAAATACAGATACGTGTCATTTTCTAACACGGAAACTACCTGTTAACCTCCAAAAAGTATCCATTGCTGAAGTATTCGAATAGTTTACAGTCACTTGGAATCTTCAGAGCATTTAGCATCTGTTTAGATGCAGCATAACCTCACTCCTCGTTGTACGATATCCACGTATGGAGGCGCTTAAACGATCAGTTTAGAAGCCGATTATAACCTATACTTCTTTCTTTATAGAGACTAATGAGTATCCTTGATCCAATACAGGTGTGATGTAGGCACACCAACCAGGCACATCTGTGGATGCTTGTTGTAATGTGTGACTCAGTGCTGTGTGTGTGAATATATGTGTACATGTGCACTCTCAAGTGTGTAAGAATGCACTCTATAGTAGATTTTAGAACAGTAGTAGAACATTTCCTTACATCTGCATAGGGGTGAAGTCTCAGCACTATGTAAGGTTGTGATACACACCCACTGACTCCCTACCAGTTGTAATCCCACCCCCACCCACTTGCTGTCTATTGAGATTTCAGTGTGTTCATACCAGTGGCTGTATCAGTACTAGTACCATGCATTGGCCACTTGGCTGTATAAATCATCTGTTGCATGTGCTGATTTACCAGTGGAGGGAACATTGTTGACCATGGAGCGTACACCAAGTTTACATACTCGTATATGCTCCTGGTCGTGTCCTGGGGTAGTTGTAGCTGGAGGATCTTCAATGTCTGTCTGTCTCTGAAACATGTGCCATGCATACACCAAACACGTATACATTCCATTGCACTGTATGGGATGTGTGCCTTGTTGAGAATTACATGATGCATGAGCCATGCAAGGTTTGACATGCTTGTACATGCAATGGGTGTTTTAGGGAGGGAGGGCCGGGGGTTTTAGGGTTTTAGGTGATGTCCCATACTGATAAAGTCAAAGAAAGCAGAAACCTGTCAAAGTTCACTGAATCTAAAAAAAACCCTTTTTTTAAGGTAAAAAGTGATGTTGACAAGAGCTCTCATTCACTGACACCACCAAGTTGTGTTCACAAGGAAATTGATTACGTTGGTAATATCTACATTGGTTCAGCTCTGGCAGGTCTGTGACTACACATATTCCCAGACAATTTAGTATTGACATTCATGAATGTTTCGATCAATATGTCTAATTGTATAATTAAGACACATCTGTCTATATAGCAGCAATAACTGTAAAATATACAAGACGGGGGACATTTCTATAATCATGTAATTGCTTATTATATCATACAAATGTAGCTGTTAATAGCTATGGAACATACTTGATAACAAGAGCAAATTAATGTAGATTAATAATATTCATTAATGTACCGCGAGTTATGTCAAATGCAGACAGTAATTATGTAATAATGAAGCAATTGATAATCATAATATTGTGACTAAATAATTCTACGTGTTGCTATGATTATTACTGGGAGCATTTAATGTGGAAGCCACATAACTATGGTATATATTGTATTAGTAGCCATGATGTAGCAATTAGTGATCCTTGCAGATTCATATATTGACCATGTCTATTAACTGGATCAGTAATCAGCTTCAGAGAAGATCAGTTCCAAGCCAAGTGTATCTTGATCCTCATCTCCTGTCATCTCAGATCTAATAGTGTCCTCAAGTGCAGTTGTAGCTGTGGGGTTATCTGAATGTGTATTGAAGTGAAATCAATGACAAATTTCGTGATCTCAATATGCAATAGCTGAAGGGCACACATCTATACCTCGGCAGTATTTGTACACAATAATAGAAATTTGTTAAAGCTACGTAGCAAATGTCTCACATATGAACAGAACTATCTAAAAGTTCCAGTAATGTATAAACACTATATAACAATAATTCCTTCTGAAATAGTTCATTTTGTACAAGTCAGTCATGATCAATGAGATGCATTTTAGAGCACTTGAATATTGCATTCAATTACTATTAGCAATGAATAATTTGCTGGATATTGTCTGCATACAATTATAATAATATACATGCATATGCTAACTATAGAAGACATTCCTTATCGCATGTGCTTCTTTGATCATGCACCATGAACAGAATCTTGAGCTAACCTTTTAGAAGAGGATCCATTGGCAATGCTAAGTAGTAAGCATTTGGCATTTTGTTTTCAATGAGACCCTCTAAGTACTCTTTGATTTCAGCAAATGTTGGGCGTTCACTTGATTTCATTTTCCAACAACGCAACATCAAATCATAGCTGGAGAAAAGGGGCAGAATGTGATAGAACACTCTGATTCAAGGGATATTATATTATAATGAGAGCAGCAGAAAATTATTATATTTCACCAACAGGCTGGCACTTGCCATAATACCTACTATGTATATTCTAGTGGATATAATTGGCATTCTATCAGTAATTAACCTGACATATACCTATACTCACATTTCATCACTACATGTTCGTGGTCTTTCCAGTAGTACTGATGCTGCTATTGCTTTGGCTACCTCAGGATTTGAAATGCATCCGTATGGAACCTCCCCTACATATATAAAAATCAGTTATTCATATTATGATGTATCCTTCAGAGATTGTATAACATTTTAAGGCTACTAGAATCTTTTTTGCATTGTAGACAGTGGCAACACAGAATACCACCAGAATTCGAAGTTTTAATCAAGAATTTCACTTACCCCAAGTACATATCTCCCACAAGCATACACCATAAGACCATCTGAAGAAGAAATAAATTCAAATATTTTTCTAGTTACTGTTACTGTACATGTGATATGTGCATAAACTTCATGGAGAATATTGGCTGTTGGAATTAGTTTTGCTTGACATATAATGTAATGTTGGCGCCATTACGATACATTGTGATAAATTCACATTAGATTGTGATGTCCTCACAATAATTATTGAGATAGAGTTGAAGAAAACTAGGAACGTTTATGATTCCACCACAGTCGAATTACAATTAGGCTACAATTCAATAATTATTATTATGTATAACAGACTATTTATACAGAAGAAGAGGACTACAATTCTGCTACAATGGAATTACAATAACTATGTGCAAATTTTGATGACTACGATTTACATTTGGATACTCTATGATTCCGTAACATTGTGATATGTCAAGTTCACTAAGTACCATATCAGCATGCAAAATCTCAAATATGACACTATTACAGGGCAGTCCATGTTTACTGGGGCAATTGCAGGTTTCCATATTTTAATTATCAATAATATTTTCATTCATGGTAGCTACTGATAACTTGTAAAACTTAACACACATTGTCAAACAAGCACACACACAATATATATATATATATAATATATATAAATTAATAATGTATAATATTATTTTACTATATATACAGTTGAACCTCGTTAAAACAAACGCATTTAATGTGAATGTCTGCTTCACACAAACAATTTTCCCAGTTTCTGTTGGTTTCTGTATCAACATAGTGTTAACTAGTTAGTTTAATACGAACACCAATATCAGTGAGAAATTCTGGGGAAGAGAATTCGTTGTATATCAGACAATTAATATAATATATGACATCTGCAAAGAAAACGCCCTCTCAGTTAAAACAAACGTTGATATCCTACAGGAAGGTGAGTGGCTCTCTGAGGTACCGCACGGTTCTAGGGTTAAAATTGCACGAAATTAAGCATTCCAAAGTCCACCCTGTCAACAATTATGAAGAATATAGACAGTATTATATAGGCAGTATAAGCAAGCAATCCAGTTTTCTACCTTTGAAGAAAATCATGCACTGAACAGCTTATCCAGAAGTCTAAGGAAGTCTTATGTCTTGGTTAAAGTTCACGTGATCTTCAAACACGTATTTAGGACCTGCTCTTAAGCTGAAGAACTCGCCAATGAGTTCGGTATGATGATTTTAGGTGCAGCACGGTTTGGCTTAGTCAATTCGAAGTCTGTCATGATATCGGTATTGGTGAAAAAGCAGTCATCAATATTTATATACATTGATACTGATAATGAAAACTTCTGATAATACGAACATACGGTGGCGCTCAAAGTTGCCAATATGAAAAAATTGCGGTTGGGCGACAAAGACGTTAGTAAATTGACTGACGAATTGTATCTCTTTTGGAATATATAATCATTTTCAGAATTTAGACTGAACAAACAAAGGTAATAAAAAATGCTGGAGCTGGTTAATATGGAGTGTGTCCACCCTTTGCTTGAATAACTGCGTTAATTCTATTAGGTATAGACTGTACTAAGTTAAATAGCATATCAGGGGAAACATTTGACCATGTTCCTGTAAACAATGGTACAAGCTTTCTAAATTTATCCCACTGTTACTCTCTGCCATACGTAGTCTTGTCATACGGTCAATTGCATACCATAAATGTTCAATAGGATTTAGATCTGGAGATTGTGGAGGCCATTCCATTACAAACATTTGAGCTTGTTCGAAAAATTGGGATACTTGTTTGGCTGTGTGAATCGGTGTGTTATCATGTTGGAAATTTTTCTCTCCTTCTGGAAAACAATGTAAGAATGGAAGAAGGCTGTTCTTGAGTACCTGTACGTAGTCTGATGCTGCTGCAAAATTTCATATTGTATAGTATTTTCACCAATGAAATAAACGCGGCTCGTTGACGCCATTTTAAACTATTGCACAAATGGCAACTTTCTTTTGAGTGCCACTGTATTTTATGGGTCCCTTGAAGTTCATTTCAACAAGGTTCTGCTGTACATGTATATATAATTATGTATAGTGTGAGAGGAGAGCTTACACATCGGACTTTTCAGAAAAGAATCGATGAGTTATAGCTTCTGGGGACATCCATCTTATTGGCAGCCTGGTGTTGGTGGATGAAGCATACAGTCCATCTATTTCCTTGGAAAGACCAAAATCTGATATTTTCAAGAGTTTCCCATTGCCAACTAGTACATTTCGACAGGCAAGGTCTCTGTGAATAACATTTAGTGATGCTAAAAATCTCTAGTGGAATTAAAAGAATACACAAATTCAGTCATAATTGTACAGTGCAAGTAACATCCAATACAATAGTTATTATAGTGTGAAGCAATGTGGCAATGTGGCAATGTTTCAAGATATATATATATCAATTTATGATCAGTAACTAACCATGCCAGTGGCAATCTGATGAGCAAAAGACCAAAGATCAGATTCTTCAAGGGATTCTCTTGAATAAGAATAATCAGCATGATCGCAGGGGTTATCTACTGATGTTTTCCAAGTTTTGAGCTGCAGCATGATGCATAAATATTATTATAGCCAAACAATGTGTCCTTGACATCTCGTAGATTTTTGCAAAATCTTTCTAACTCAATCTACAAATTTATAATTGTATTACCTATTACCTATTACGTATTTAAATTGAATATCTAGGCACTTTATCTTCATAACAATTATTATCGATATTACAAGTACATGGATGTCAACATGCAGGTTGGAATATATTATATAATATAACAGTAATTGCAATTAGCTGTAATTAATTCCACATTTCTAAGTAATCGCAATTTAATCATAATTGTCATTCCTTTAGCTGGAGTAATTGTAATGGTAGTTGATATCAGTCAAATTTCTTGTGAAATCACACAATTACATCCAGTTTCATTCACTCCCTCTCCTCTAAACAGCACACACTTTTACATGAGATGCATATTATGTATATTCTATGCCTCACTTGGGTAACCGCAAGTCTATATTTTAGTATACATGAAATGCTAAAATTGAGGACCTCAAAACAATTAGCCCTACAATATGGTACATAACTGTTACATATAGAAGTAATTTGTAATTGCTCAAAGTAGTTGCAATGGAAATTGATTACATGACACAATGATTGTAATGGTAATGGTAATACTTGGAATATCCGAGTAATTGTAATGACAATGCTGTAATTGTCACAACACTGATATAATATATTATATAATATAGAACCAATAATGACTCTATCAATAATGACTCTATCAATAAGTATATACCTGCTCTTTCCACTGTACTAGGTTGCTACGGAGATCACCAAATGGGACATATTCCATCACCATGGCTATTGGTGGTTCAGACAGTATACAGCCAATAATCTGCACTATGTGGTTGTTGCCAGTCGCAGACACTTTCTTCATCAGTTCAATCTCTTTCAGAAATATGTTCATATTTTCTTGAGATCCTTGATCATCTGGGGATTGGATAATTTCCATATATTTGCTATAATTAGTATGTTAATGTTCAGCTAAGTGAAATTTATTCTATTTATCTCAGGTAAACATATATGATGTTGAATACATACATGTCTGTCAATCTACTGGCATTCATTTAATTAATCCTAGTAAGGTCAATAAACTACATTACACAATGTCATATACATATATATATGTTATTTATTATATTTAATTTAATAAATAATGCAGTGTTCTACACTATTATTGAAAGTTGTCAATGATTCAAATAATAATAGTGCATATTATGATAAAATAATTGATTCAGAATCACTGTTCAGATATTCCTGTAACAATTTGCACAACTTTTCTCACCCTTTAAATACTTCACTGCTACTGTTTTCGATGTAGACAAGGAATCGCCTTGTATCACCATTCTGTTAATGTATTTTTTCACTCTACTTGTGCAGGATGTACTTTTGAGGAATGCAAGCACAACATCACCAAACTGCCCCTTTCCAAGGTGTCCTTGTATTTCTATATCACTGTGCTTCATCTCCCATTCATCAGACACCAAGGAAAAACTGGTTTCCATGGCACTGTTAATTATAATCTAAGTATTCCATGTTAGAGATAAAATATTTTTAATAGCATGGATCATTTAATTGTGGGAGTTAAGCTTTCAATTGCTTACTGTATGTTCCACTCGCATTTGTACTGTGGCTTTCTTCCTAGAAATAGAATTCTGAATCAATATTTTTACTGCATATATGATATATACGTGATATTCAATATGTTCAATGCATGGGAGAGAATAGGAGATACATGTTACACACCTTCTGCATATTTACTAGGTCTGACTTACCTAAAAGGTCGACGCCTTTTTCTCACACACAGAAGTAGCAAGCATGCCAGTAGAGTGCTGACTGCTATGACTGCTACAATTCCAGTAACGATAGCAGTAATGAGTACTGTCCTGTCATTTTCAATGGTTCCTATGGATGCTGTATCTACCGGGGGATAAGGCAGTATTCATGTAATTCTTCAAACACCCCAACTGATTCATATGTATAATAAGATGAATTTTCAAATCTGATTGTAGCATCACCTGTATTATGAACACAGAGTGAATAATAATAAGTAGTTTTGATAAATACTTAATTGTACTTTTGAAGTAAACAAGGTACTCTGATTTGTTGGAAAGGCAGGTGAATAAATGTATACTTAACAGTACACATGTAATTTTTGTAAATTAATGTTCCTGGATCAATCAGTCACTAAGTATCAGTCACTAAGTATTGTTCTCCCTACCACAGAACTCACAGCAACCTTCCAACACATGCAGAGATGGATAATAAAATCCTAAACTAAATCCTTCATACATATATATGCATCCTTTCAAGAAAATTAAAGGATTTTGTAAAAAGGAGCTAATCATTGCTTAGTGATCAATTGTAAAGTCCAATATTATTCTCTGAACTGGATCTCTTCATCATGGTAATACAAATACAGTTCAGTAACTGGTTCTAAGTAGAGTACTGCTAGTTTAAGATCAGAATCAAGTTATAAAATATTATATGTCTTTGATCTTCATGTCTTCTAATAATGAAGGATTAATCATTGAAGTATGAACTGTTTATTCTTCTAATCAAATTACCAGATAAATCGACTGGTCTAAATCAGCAAATTCACTCCACTTTGGGATTTATGCTATATTCATATTTTATCATATTATAGATAAGTGAGTCACCCTATTTTTGTACAAGAGAAACTTATTTATGAACCTTGCCTCTGAGAGCCGCACACATTCGGCTCATTTAAATTGGTTAGTAAATTCATGCAGGTGAAACAACTTTACTAACCAATTGAAATGAGCCAAGTGTGTGCAAGTGTACTTAATACCATTAGATGCATTGTGTTCTCAATAATGGTCAACATTGTGATATTTTATGTCTTTTTTAACAAGACTCAATCTCTGACCTTGAAATAAATATATTTATATATACTGCATTACCCAATAAAACAATGATATGTAAACTAAGGCATTTTATTGGTAGCTATTAGTTGGTTATTAACTTGGCAACACCAGTTGAGAAAGTGTTTCCAAATTCCATCAATGTGGTTTCATTTTCCATTTTCCCCACCTATTAGTTTATAGTTACACACCTGTCTATATCATATAAACCCTCATCTTCAATAGTGATCTCTACATCCATGGGATCAGTCTTATTCAGATTCCTGTAACCATCAGGTAATTCAAATGTAGCTTTGAATGTTTCATTCAATTCCAGAATATTGTCAAATGCAATAGGAATGCTTGCACAACTTGAAAAATTTGAACCTGCTTCAAAGGTTACCACCACATCAGTATTTCTATAGTCAATGCCTTCATCTTGCCAATGCCTAACATCTGAGCTACCTATTCCATGAATCAAGTAGCTTTTTATTATTGTAAGACTTTGTTAAAAATACAAAATAATATGGAACATGGTTGGAGAAGGTTTAAATTTGTTGCACAAAGGAGGCTTGCAGTAGGGCATAACTGCACTCTATAATGGTTTGGGAAGGTTTGTTGCACATGTTGTACGAGCTGACCTTTGGCTGTAATGTCTTCAAAGAAGATGATAACACTTGCATTATTAGCGAAAGGATTGCTAACAACAAGACAGATTCCCACAAACACCCCAACTGATTCTTGTGTATAATAAAGATGAATATTCAAATCTCATTGTAACATAACCTGTGTTAAGAAGTGGGGAAAATAAGTACTTTTGATGAATACTATAGTTCTTTTTAAAGTAAGCAGGTTACTCTACAATGTGTTTGAAAGTCAGGTGAAAAAATCCACCTGACAGTACACATCTGCCTTTTAAAATTAATGTTTGTGAATCCATGATCAATCACAAAGTATTGTTCTTCTTACCACGGAACCCACAACAATTAACCTTCCAACACAAGGATGGATTATTAAATCCTAAACTAAATCCTTCACAATTATGCCATCCTCCTTGAAATTGCAAGGATATAGAAACAAGAGCAAATCGTTACTTCACTGATTAATCGCAATTCAGAGGTTTCTTTCCAAACTGGTCTCTCTGTCATGATCCTCTAAATACAGTTTAATAACTGGTGCCAAGTTGAGCACTACTAGTTTAGGATCAGGATCAAACAATGAAAACTATAAACTTCATGTCTACCAATAATGAAGGATTAATCACTAATGTATAAAATGTTCATTCTTCTTATCAAATTATGTGTATGTTGGCTGGTCTAGCTCAGTAAATCCCCTCCACCTCGGGAATTAAGCTACATTTATCTTTAAAAATAATAATGAAATTGGTAGAAATGGTATGCTTACGTATGCAAAAATGACGTATTAAACATATCCAAAAGTGTTCTCACTGTTTCCCGTTCTCTTAGTTTTCCTGCAAACTTCATCAAAATGAATGGCAATTCTCATGTCTTTGTCGGCTTAATCTTTAGTTTCCATTCTTTCCAAAAGACAATGCTTTAAGCATAAGCCGTGAATGGCTTTGAGTTTTACACCATTCAATGCTTTCTTGTCACAGAGGCCACATGAGTTACTGCAGATCCTTTCTCCTGCGGGAAAAATTCTTATTGCCAACCTGGCTGCTAAATTTCTTCTCGATTTTACAGCGTTAAGGCAGGTATAGACAATTTCTTGGGGGATAATATAATGTGTCATCTGGTAAGGGAGAAACACAAAACGAGGAGCATAACGGCACTGGATCGGGCTCTGGTATCATGATCCTGTCCATCTGTGGTGGTTGGATTGGCAGCTGTAAAGAAGCTACATGTCTCTCTAATTCATCCAGTCGTCCAGATATATTTTTTTCAAATGAATCTAGTATCAAAATAACTTTCGCATTTTATTACAATATCTCCTCCATTTCATATACTATTCCAGAATTTTGTTGAATTGGTGGCTGGGTGACTTGGACCTCTTCTACTTGATCGGGAATTGATGCAGGGCTACCGAGGTCGAACCTTATTTCAAGCACTGGTTGTGGATCTGGTAACTGTTGGGTAGGGATAGTTGGAGATGTCAACCCATCGTCCTTCACAATGGCAACATGCACTCTCTTCGATTTCCCCCGGAAAACCTTCACCGTCTCTGCAATCGCTATTCTTTTCTCCTTCACATCACTTCGTTTAATCCACGAGTGTGTTCCCTTTGATCTTCCTTCCATCCATTTAACTTGTACCTTGGCAACAAGCATTCTCTGGAGTCTCTTGAGCTGAATATTCGATCAGATAAGTACGATCACAAACTGTGTTAGACTATTTAAAAGCGAGGACTGATATAGGGAACAAGGAGGATACACACTTGGATAGACAAGATAATATGTTGACCAATAGAATTACTGTGTATAGTTACGTCAATAATACACACGAGTCCACTTCACACCCTAAAGAGCTGTGAAATTCCTCCCAATGTATATGCAATCCTTGCCATGTTCTGCATTGTCCTTTGAATTGCCTTAGCATTCCGATTTTGACCGTGAAACGTGATATGCCTTTAACCGATTATCAGAGAAAGAGAATAATCTCCTTAAACCTCGAGAGCGACACCAAGAAGACTCCAGTGCAAATTCAGAGAATAATGCAGTCAGAAGGTGTCCAGACTAGTTACCAGACAGTCCAGAGGACTATACAGCGATGGAAGGAGACAGGAAACTACAAAGATTGTTCCAGAAAATGAGGTGTCAAGAGAGTTCTTGAGGAACATTACCGATTTATTGACGAAGCCATGTCGAACGACGAACAGACCGCCAGCGATCTGATGGACATGATGCAAGACAAGTTTTGGGGTAAAGCCATCAGATACTCACTGTGCACTCTAGCCAGGGCAAGGCAGGACCTAGGATGGACGTTTGGTATGGCAAGATACTGTCGAGCTATTCGGGAGAGTAATATCTCAAAAGAGTAGAGTGGTGCGAACAGTACTTGTTGGAGGAGGAAAATGTCAACAACGTCATTTTTACGGACAAATCCACTGTGCAATTGGAAAACCACTGTAGAAAGTGTTTTCACTGGAGAGGAGCACCAAGGAAGATGAAGTACAAGTTCAATCAACCTCAGAAGGTTTACATTTGGGGAGGAATCTGTAAGAGAGGCGCCACAAAAATTGTCATCTTTCAAAAAATCATGACAGCCACTGTGTATGGGGGACATTCTAAGAGAGTCATTGATCCCTTTCATACGCAAGCACCTTCCTGACAGCAATTGTTTATAATATCAGGACAATGATCCGAAACACACAAGTTGCTATATTTGTGGATTCTTCCAGCAGAATGAGATTGTTTGGTGAACTAGCCCTACCAAAAGTCCCGATCTTAATCCAATTGTGCCGATTTGGGGATCCATGAAGTGTTACTTGAGGGACAAGTATAAGCCGAAGCATCTAGCCGAATTGAAGATAGGAATAAAAGCCTTCTGGAAAAACTGACACCAGATGTTTGCGCCAGGTACATCGACCACCTTAACAAGGTACTACCACTAGTTTTTGAGGAGGACGGTGGTCCAACAGGATATTAACATACTTAACTTTGTTACATTATTCATATTTTGTATTATACACGTGTAATTATTGTCCTTAAACTGATATTATCTTTTTGTTATGTATGATAATTATACGTAGGTAAATGAATTGGGTGATAAGTGGCAATTACTGTCTCAATGTTTACATAAATGCGCAGCACACCACATACGGACATGACGAATTTTTGAGGGCTTCCTGGAATATCCGTGCCAGCATATATATGCGGAAATCCATGCCATCAGATGCAGAAAAACATACATTTTCCGTGACCTGTAATGTATGTACGTGTTGTCATTGAAACAAATCAACGGTCAACCCTTATTTATACAATCATGTTTATTTCTTTCAAAATTTATCAGATGAATCAGATGTTAATCAAGTTTGACACTTCAGTATATAATACTCAGCAGTATCGTTTTGTTTTTAAAGGACCATTAGTTGAGTTTGGTATTCCCATACTATACGTACATATTAGATTTCTGATATAAGTTGGATACATCTGGGCTATCTAAACTTCAATTTCACCCTTAGGCTAGCTATAATTACTGTAACAGTAGGGTTGACGTTAAGATGCATGATGCTTTGCCATGTGGCATGATCAGTGAATGAGGCAGGATTTTAAGTGTACCTACCTGTGACATGGATATTTTTGAATACACACATATCACTAACACACCCAATGTGTCTAACCTGTGACATCTTCAATAGTAATGACTGCTTCCTCGGGGTCACCCTTATTCAGATTCCTGTATCCTCCAGGTAGTTCGAATGTTGCATTGAACTGCTCATCACCTTCTGGAACACGGTCATTGGCAATTAGGATGTTTGCATAGCTTGAAAACCTTGACCCTGCTGGGAATGTTACCACAGCAACACTGTTTCCATAATCGACACCAGAAACTGTAATGTCTGGACCACCTGTTCAGCAAGATATTGACAATTTGAAATAAAAATCATATTGACCTGATTGTGAACAAGTTAAGACTGAGATGAAAGAAGCTAGTAAGTACACTGTCAAAATTATCCCTTCACACTCTGTAGTTGTTATGTATGTATGTACCTGATACAGTGGAACCTCTCTATTACAAACCTCTGAATTGCAGAAACCTCTATAATAAGGACACCATTCTGTGTCCCAGTGTAGTACTATGGTGTATTAAGTGACCTCTGAATTGAGGACACCTCTGTAATAAGGACTAAGGTCCCAAAGTGTCCTTAGTAGAGAGGTGCCACTGTATACATAAATATGTATGTATGTATGTATATTTGCTTCAAAATCTATATTATACATCTGCTGTTGATGAACAGAATATTAATGCTGAGAAAATTTAACTTAAACAAACACCTTGGGAACATATGTACAAAACACTTTATTGCCACACTAGAAACATAATAATGTCCTTATTATAGTGGTTTCTATAGTTTAATGGGGTTGCACTGTAACTCAATGGTCTATTTCTTCCAACTGTATGATCTTGCCATCTTAAGTTCTCAAGGTGTTGGTAATAATATTGCCCCAAGGGACATTGTGTTTATATTGATATAGCACTGACCAGATACATTGGCTGAGATGTCTTCAAAGGACATAGTAACTCTGGTATCCTCAGCAAAAGGTTGATTAGCAACAAGGCGTACTCCTGTGAAATCCCCTACTGATTCATCCGTTCTATAATTCCCATTTTCAAATCTGATTGTATTTCCTATTAGTCATAGACAGACAACATGTAGAATGAAAAGGTGTGAAAGAAGATACTGTATATGTGTGTACGTACATAGTTACTTGTGTCACAGAGGCAAGGAACTATTGACACTCATGCCACATGTACTGTGATTTTATTAGTACGTAATTCCTATTAATCATGTACAAATTGCAATTGTGTGTTAATATACGTAAATCAGCATGTTATGAAATTAATAAGATTAAGGAGGGAAAAAAAATTAATTGATATGTCACTATGTAACTGATTATGGACATCAACAGCTGTAAATAGACTGCCTGTAAAAGCAGTATTATTGTCACCTTTGGTCAGAAGCACTTAAGCTGTGGCACTTTTGGTGTCCGTCCTTTAACACAGGTGTATGCAATATACTTGTGTATAATAATCAGTGCATTAAATAACTCTGATGACAGATGGTTTCACCTTGGTCCAAAATGGTCACCTGAGCCTCATCTTTAGTACCCTTTGTCACTTTTGCACCAGTAATGTTCCCAGGAACCGATATTGCTGCTCGGAAGTCTTCATCACGTTCAAATTGATTGTCATCAATGATTGGTACTTGTATTGTAGCTAATGATGTTCCTTTAGCAAATGTTGCCACCACTGGTGTCGAGGTGTAGTCCACTGAGGCTGTATGTGAGACACGATACCAGGTAATGTTGTGATGTTCATTGGATCCTCGCTACATGCATTGTTAACGGTGGCAACCAATGCTGTGACAATTGAGTGATTAATCGATTAATCAATTGATTTTCATTTCCGATCTTATTTTGGTTAATAGTCCAAGCAAATTGATTAAGCACAGGAAGTTATTTGAATAGGAGACCACCCCCGCCTTATTACCCAGAACCTTCACTCCATGGGTTCAAGAGTACCTGTAATATGGAAATGGTTCCTAAACACCAAATCCCATCTATTATATGATGAGTCTAATAAGACTAAGTAGTCATATAATAGATGGGATGTGGAGTCTTTCGAATCCTTTCCATATTACAGGTACTCTTGAACCCATGGAGCGAAGGTTCTGGATAATAAGTAAGACTCTCATCTATTATGTGACTATGCTATATATCATAAGACTACTTAGTCTGTTAAACTGGGTCCCAGATTAGTTTCTGGGTTATGTCCTCTTGATTACTTCCAGTGATTGATCAATTTCTCTATCAGTTACCATGTACTGATAATAATTTGAAAATTACAGCAGATGCACCAGTGGCAGCATCAAAGTGACTGACAGGGATACATATCCCATGCATGTATGGTTAATTAGGATGCATGTTATTTATATTGCCTTTAGGAAGGATATGCAGGATTGATGGATCCATTCCCTGTGCATCCTTCCCAAAGGTACACATGTACACTGCACATACATATATGCACTCACCAGTAGCAGTCCCATCAGTGAACAACACGTCCACACTGAATTTATCAGGTGTAGGGATGCCTGATACAACAGTTATATTGGCAAACCCGGCATCCTCGTCAACAGAATATCTCGTTTGGTTAAATTCAACTACCACAACTGAATTGCAAGCATGAAAAAATACACTAAAGTGATTAACTGCAATCACACTGTTGATATAGACAACTACCACATGCATACCTGGGTCATCGATTATTTTGCATGTTAGACTCTTATTGCACACATACTGTTCATCTTTGGCAGCACACACAAAACACACACACACACACACACACACACACACGCACACACACACACACACACACACACACACACACCGTACACACAACACACACACACACACACACACACACACACACACACACACACACACACACACACACACACACACACACACACATACACACACCAAGAATTTCAGTAATAGTGGCTTTTATAGAAGGGCAAGGCAGGACCTAGGATGGATGTTTGGTACGGCAAGATACTATCAAGCTATTCAGGAGAGTAATAAACTCAAAAGAGTAGAGTGGTGCAAACAGTGCTTGTTGGAGGAGGAATATTTCAACAACGTCATTTTTACGGACAAATCCACTGTGCAGTTGGATAACCACTGTGAAAAATGTTTTCTCTGGAGAGGAGCACCAAGGAAGATGAAGTACAAGTTCAATCACCCTCAGAAAGTTTATATATTTGGGGAGGAATCTGTAAGAGAGGTGCCATGAAAATTGTCATCTGTCATGGAATCATGATAGCCACTGTGTATGGGGACATTCTGAGAGTCATTGATCCCTATCATACGCAAGCACCTTCCTGACAGCCATTGTTTATATCAGGACAATGATCCTAAACACACAAGTTGCTATATTTGTGGATTCTTCCAGCAGAATGAGATTGTTTGGTGAACTAGCCCTACCAAAAGTCCCGATCTTAATCCAATTGAGAAGATTTGGGGATCCATGAAGTGTTACTTGAGGGACAAGTATAAGCCGAAGAATCTAGCCGAATTGAAGATAGGAATAAAAGCCTTCTGGAAAAACTGACACCAGATGTTTGCACCAGGTACATCGACCACCTTAACAAGGTACTACCACTAGTTTTTGAGGAGGACGGTGGTCCAACAGGATATTAACATACTTAACTTTGTTACATTATTCATATTTTGTATTATACACGTGTAATTATTGTCCTTAAACTTTAAAATACGTATTTTAGCTGATATTATCTTTTTGTTATGTGTGATAATTATACGTAGGTAAATGAATTGGGTGATAAGTGGCAATTACTGTCTCAATGTTTACATAAATGCGCAGCACACCACATACGGACATGACGAATTTTTGAGGGCTTCCTGGAATATCCGTGCCAGCATATATATGCGGAAATCCATGTCATCAGATGCAGAAAAACATACGTTTTCCGTGACCTGTAACGTATGTACGTGTTGTCATTGAAACAAATCCGCGGTCAACCCTTATTTATACAATCATGTTTATTTCCTTTAAAATTTATCAGATAATTCAGGTGTTAATCAAGTTTGACACTTCAGTGTATAATACTCAGCAGTATCGTTTTGTTTTTAAAGGACCATTAGTTGAGTTTGGTATTCCCATAATATACGTACATAGTAGATTTTTGATGTAAGTTGGATACATCTGGGCTATCTAAACTTCAATTTCACTCTTAGGCTAGCTATAATTACTGTAACAGTAGGGTTGACATTACAATGCATAATGCTTTGGCGTGTGGCATGATCAGTGAATGAGGCAGGATTTTAAGTATACCTACCTGTGTCATGGATATTTTTGAATCACACGTACACACTAACACACACTGTGTCTAACCTGTGACATCTTCAATAGTAATTACTGCTTCTTCGGGGTCACCCTTATTCAGATTTCTGTATCCTCCAGGTATTTCAAATGTAGCCTTGAAATGCTCATCATCTTCTGGAACACGGTCATTGGCAATTGGGATGTTTGCATAGCTTGAAAGCCTTGACCCTGCTGGGAATATTACCACAACAACACTGTTTCCATAATCGACACCAGAAGCTGTAATGTTCGAGCCCCCTGTTCAGCAAGATATTAAGACAATTTGAATTAAAAATCATATTGACCTGATTGTAAAGAAGTTCAGACTGAGATGAAAGAAGCTGGTAAGTATATACACTATCAAAATTATCCCTTCACGCTATGTAGTTGTTATGTATGTATGTACGTATATCTGCTTCAAAATCTATACAGCTGCTGTTGATGAACAGAATATTAGTGCTGAGAAAATTTAACTTCAACAGACACCTTAGGAACATACGCATGTCATTTTGATTTCTCATTACAGAGGTTGCTTCCATTCTGAGGTTATCAAAACACTTTATTGACAGTGGTCCACACTGGAACAAATAATAGTGTCCTTATTATAGTGGTTTCCATAGTTTAATGGGATTGCAGTATAGTTCAATGGTCTATTTCTTCCAACTGTATGATCTTGCTATCTTAAGTTCTCAAGGTGTTGGTAATAATATTGCCCCAAGGGACATTGTGTTTATTTTGATATTGCACTGACCAGATACATTAACTGAGATGTCTTCAAAGGACATAGTAACTCTGGTATCCTCAGCAAAAGGTTGGTCAATAGCAAGGCGTACTCCTGTGAAATCCCCTACTGATTCATCCGTCCTATAATTCCCATTTTCAAATCTGATTGTATTTCCTATTAGTCATAGACAGATAACATGTAGAATGAAAGGTATGAAAGTACATACTGTATATGCGTGTACATGCATAGCTACTTTTGTCAAAGAGGAAAGGAACTATTGACACTCATGCCACATGTACTGTGATTAGATTACGTAATTCCTATTACCTTAATCCAATCAATCATTTACAAATTGTCATTGCGTGTTCATATAAGTAAATCAGCATGTCATAAAAAAAATTAAGATTGAGGAGGGAAACATAAGTTAATTGATATGTCACTATGTAACCGATTATGGACATCAACAGCTGTAAATAGACTGCCTGTAAAAGCAGTATTATTGTCACCTTTGGTCAGAAGCACTTAAGCTGTGGCACTTTTGGTGTCCGTCCTTTAACACAGGTGTATGCAATATACTTGTGTAT